>JAUOBX010533167.1:0-10054 GCA_032360705.1 Eupentacta quinquesemita
GGAGTCGTTTCAGCATTAGATTGATTGGCGTTACTTGTGGAATGTTACCCAACCAGTGATGGTGATTACTCTTCAAGTATTGTTCTGAAAAGAATATCCCGTCTATACGTCGATGTGTATGCTTATATACAGTGTGACGATATTTTCGCATCCAGGTTTTGGGAAAATATGCTATTTGGCAGTCATATTATTCAAGTAATCTGCTGCCATCGTGGGACTTCTAATTCGTTTGAGTGACCAAGCCAGCGAGTGGGAGCTATATGAAAGAAGGGCACTCCGTAAGTGCACACTCTAAGCGGCACTCTCCAGTTTGACTGTGGGAATTGGAACAACACCAAATGTAGTACAAGAATGAGCGTGGAGTTCCCACAAATTGATTCCTTTCTTGGAGCATAAGGTTAATTAGAAATGGTTTCTGCTTACTTGCCATAAACAATTACGCACCATCCCCTTCTATGAATAAATTATGCATATATCTACATACGAATGATGCTTGATTTACCGGCCGCATCTGGCGCATATATTCCACTCAGCCTTCGGATAATTGGTACTTGATAGCTATGGGAAGGGAAACCAATCGGACATGAATTTGAATATATTTGTATATTTTTAAGATGATAGGAAATCCAGCTGATGAATCTAGCTGAGAAAAAGTGTCGCCTTTCGCGACACACACATAATGGAATTACAGCACACTTATTCACCATAAACAAAATGAAGCTCAAATACTGCTCTGATGTAATGGATAACATGGATTAGATTTATTGTGTTGACGTGTCGACTGGAGTAACGACTGATCTGTTGGCACACTACACAAATCAACTATGGTGACAAGGGTTACAATAATTATCTTCCCTATTGTTAGCATGGAGGATCCCGGCTACTTAGCCGGTTTAATCTCGGTGGGTCAAGTGCAGTGGACCGTGTCGAGTGGAGGTTGTCTCTCAATAGAGAGTACACTAGCATTGACGAGTTCCGCGCCTGAGGAGATAGTTCCTGTCAAATGTTCGCTCGTCTTCTCTTGTATGTCGACATATAACCCCATTATCTGTCAGTATTCTTACAGCTAAGTTCATCTCAGCGGTGACGCTCGTTCCGATTGAAGGAAAGGCATATACACAGTTAATCTTCCCTCTCCATATGGAGCAGATGACAGCGCTGAGCCCACGGAGCACAAGGGCTAGTGATCAACCCATGTATGCAAGTAGCTCTGGACCCTCTCGGCTGTCGGAGATTCGTGCCTCCTCCCTAGTATGTATGTATGTTTGTTTGTAACTGTTTCTATTTCAGCAGGGACAAAGGCACAATAGGGAATGATTTATTCACGGTTGAGCCCGCGAATTAGGGAATAAGGACATTTCTTGGCACGGGTGATCAAATGAAGACGATGACTGCCCCTACGGCATTCATACCGAATAAGTGTAGAGTTTCTCGCCTTTCATTTTGCTTTATGCTGCCCTCTGCATTAACATCAGCTGTCTCAGCGAGAGAGTGTGGGGGCAGCGTCCACACACGGACATTTTGGGGTTGCGATGGGTAGTGGAGCTCGTGATCTCGATTACTGAATGGAGCATTTGACCTATAAGAACACTCTTATGTAAGATATATCCAAAACTAGGCTCCAATTAATTGTGGAGCTGTCATGTCCCAATGTGGTCTTCCATTTTGTTGTAATTAGTGCATGATCTGACTACTGACAGGAAGACCATCCGTACTAGTCTGGTCAGACCCAAAATTGATTCTATCAGCATTGTTGGGTTGCTAAAAGTAGATAGTTGGCCCCAATGAATCCAATAACTGTCTGATCATATGCATTGCTTAGTCCTTCGTCGTCATCTCCAGCACTCGAACAATCAGTGATAGAATGCGTTTTGCCTCAAAAGAATAGCAGCCGTACTCTATAACAGACTCCCTGTGTCTCCAGCGGTAATCGTCGCCCCATCCAGCCATCTGGCTTGTGTTATGAGGCAAACTGATGGATATGTCAACCTCTTTGAATAGGGGATTCATTCAATGGGTAATTTGACAAGGGGCAAAAATCGAATTAAGGTGGTTCATGGAGAGTAGACATATAGTTTATGTTTGACATCGAATAATCATATCACACCTGGAGAGTGTGATTCTGAAAATGTCAGTGATAGATTAAGACTACTACTACCACCACTACTACTATTACTACTACCACTACTACCCAATGAGAAATATCGTTCGATGGGTATTGAACGTAACAACAAACACCGGTACATATAATATTGCAGTGTAGAATAACCTACCATAGCGTGCATGAACAAAATAACTAAGAAGCATATATAATTATATTGCCACAAAGTTAGTAGCTAGCTAGATATCCCTAAACGGGTGAACCGTGATGAATTATCAGTCACTTCAGATTCAAGTCGCAGTTCTAGTATTATAAGATCGTAATCGCTATATGTTCTGATATATACTGCTCTGTTAAACTGTGTCACCGCGACAAATCCTGCTGTTTATACAGAGTGTACACTGTGTGGTAGTATATGTGAGCCCAATGTGTCCTCCTGACTTGTTATTAAACTTGGACGAGACGATATTTGAAAGGAGTATCGTTTGTCAAGTTTCTAATCTCGACAATAATAATTACACACACCTGGCAAAATGATTGGGATGCCGCCGACCGGAAACTTCATTTATTCATGACTGTGACCAGCACACATAAGTGGTCATGGAGCATGCCGATTTGACGATAGTGGTCATCTGGAGCGATTCATTAATTTAATATAATACTTGCTCAGCTCTGGAAATTATATTCACAGTCGGGTAAATATACGAAATATACTGGCACGGGGAGACAATAGGTGCAGTATGTGTGTCCATTTATTTTCAAGATTGACCTGATCACATCAATCATGCCAATACAGCGGTTACCTTCCCATGTCCATCATTTCATGCCTATTCTTCTAAGGCCCGTACATAGCTGCAGCCTGTGAGCTGGAAAGAGTATTCCGTAGGAACGGTGTGAACGGGAAATTACCATTGGCAACTAGATAATGAAGTGTGATGCTTTTGCCGGATCCCCGGATCAGATCCAGTTCACGTAGGTCTGAGGGCTCCCAATTGTTCCCAATCACTGTTCGGACTCTTCCGACCTCGTCAAGAAATTAATGCAGTAATGACATTGTGCATGTGCGCGTGTGTATGTGTGCGTGCGTGTATCTGTGTATATGGCTCCAGGCTTGTTTACAATATACCTTGGCCTACTCGGCAGAATAAAGTTTACACTTGTGTGTGTCCCCTCTATAATGAGTATATGGTTCCCATTGTTCCGGGGTTATACCCCCTCTAGGTGGACCAAATGATAATGTCTGATAAGGCAGGACTGTGAGTATACATAGCATACAAACTTATTGTTCAACCGAATCAAGTGAAGATAAAATTGTCACTTGTGATGTCCTACCAGGAGAGCTTATAATGTAATATTATTTCCAATTTCAATGAAATGATTGTCAGGATGTCACATAATTTCTTGTTTTTGTCAGTCGGCGGCTGCCACAGGCATGCACTGATATGTTATTTCTGTTACAGGAATTGGACTATTTATGCGTCAAATCCTACTCACATAATCTTTGCCACTCAACTCCCATATTTGAAGTTATTTCATGTTATTCCAGGATAGATTATTGTTTGTATACAACGAACATGTTTTTTTATCCCCAAACAACTACTATCGTGCCGGTACTAGGAAACAATCTAGTACTGGGCCTCGTCTACATCACAATGTAACACAATGTCATGGACATACACCGGAGCTTACAATTGGAATAATATACGAACTCCACCGTTAAATAGGAGTAGCTCGGTTTCTATATAGCGCCATGTGAAAATCCACAAAGTGCTCTACACGGAGAAAGTAAAGAGATAGAAAAGAGATTATAGTCCGTAGTTTCCATTTTGACAGTTTGAGAAGCCGTCCTTGCCTGGTTCCTGAGAATCATCAGATGAGACGTCCAGAAAGAAAGGTAACCATGGGCGTTAGTGGAGACGCTGAAGGTTAAATTACCTCGTCATGGAATGTCATCGAGGCGGTCGCTATTCTGCATAATTTATCGTTTTGCTATCACTGCTTGCGCAGTCAGAATCGAATGTCCTATATCTTGAACGACGGAACCACAAATATACCACTGATTATGCCATGAGGCATTAGCGCTACCTCGTATTGTTATGACTCCTCCGCTGATTAAATTAGTGTACCTCTAGCCTTACCTACAACACGGCGGCATCAGTTCAAAAACTGCTAGGAATTGACAACTTTCACGATAGTTCCTTAGTTTTCAGGAAATTACATTTAGAGTAACTGAACTAGTACTTTTTTAGTTTCATATAATCTTCATTGTAAGTGCCTATCTTGGGAGTTTCAAACGAGAACATTGGTTTGAGAGCAAACCTAGAATCATTGTTATGTACATAAAATGGCTTTGTTATATGGCATTCTTTCTACTGAAGGGATATGTGTACATTGTAGGACAATATATAGAATGAAAAAATATTTCGACGATGAGTGAATGAAATAAAACTTAATTATTACAGATGCGGTAGTGTGATATAATGCTGAATAATTTTAGCCGACGCTTGGCAACATTAAGGTTTCACTTCTGATCATATCGGAAAAAGTTAGCTCCTCTGAAGATATCACAACTCTCGCACGAGCTACCTCTTGGAACTGTCACTCACGATGATCTAATGGACGTGGAATGACCAGTCACGTTTTTCCCTTCTGAAACAATGTTTAAACATTGGATACCGATGCGAAAAAAATCGACAATTCCGTGATCATAGATATTAGGGCCTGACTGAGTTTGTAACTTTGTACGTGTGTTTCTCGGTATGGACCACGGGCCAGAGAGAGAAAGAGGCAAGAGGCGCAGGTATATACCAAAGGAGTTGAGAAATACCTCCATCCAAACCAAATGACGACATTTGAATCGAATGTGTATATGTTATGAACAGGGGATCTCAACTGTTCTGGTTTGTGATAAAGAAATTATTTATTAAGTTTTGTCGTAATACGAATAAAACCCTGGGGAGATCTCTTCACAC
This sequence comes from Eupentacta quinquesemita, assembly GCA_032360705.1. NCBI lineage: Eukaryota > Metazoa > Echinodermata > Holothuroidea > Dendrochirotida > Sclerodactylidae > Eupentacta > Eupentacta quinquesemita. Next base: position 5,074 of record JAUOBX010533167.1, read on the forward strand.
AACATGGACTCGACGCCCATGTCATTGGCTATAAGAACAATACTAGCATTGACAATCATCGGTTATGGGTTTCCTATTTTAACTCAGGAAAATTGCTAAGTATAGTGGGCTGTCTAGTATCACCCATTGTATGTGTAACTAGTTACTTTACTTCCCATCGGTTGTATAATTCCCTTTTGCATGAATAATATTATATCCCCACAAAACCGCAAAGTTGTGTATGCATGACCACCGTCCTAATTGAATGAATTTCCAGACACACTCTGTCCTAATTATTTCACCTCGCGAGTCCAATTATTTTAAAGGATGGACAAGTGATGATCAATCACGTACCATATTTGTTCAATGATAGATATTGTGCCGGAGCTTGATAATAACCTGGACATTGTGATGCTTTAACAGTTCCAAATATAATGATGTAAACAGAATGTAATGATTCTAAGAGTGGGTTGTTTCCCATCCATCGGATCGGACGAGCTCAGCCATTAGAGCCGGGGTAAGAATAGAACAATTGATCAATCGTTGCTCAAAGAGACTTTAGAAGTCGTGAAGCAATCTGAGCAGTCCCTAAAAATGGTACTCCATCATACGTTCATCATAGCAAAAAGGATATTGATTATGCATGATTTGACATTGCCATCCCTCTCTTGGATGGAAAGCTGACAAGCTCGACAATTTGCTGACCTCTCTCGAACCCCCTACTGTACATTCGATAGGTCAATCGCAGTAAAGCATTATTATAGAGGTTACTCATATTATACAGTGAATGTATTTTGATCTGTTCTGTCACGTTGAGAAGATCGTGTATTATAATAATTGAGTTATATCTTCTATGAAGTTGGCAGATAGTAGATGTATGAAGCTCTGGTCACATGTGATTAGATGTATACCATATTGAAAGTACCTGTGTAACTTGGCTTGAAGGAGGTACGAGTCAAGGTGGGATTACATATGCGCGGATGCGGGATGCGGTATAGATGTTGAAATCTCAGTTACCCTTATACAGCTTATTCATGTTTGTGTTCGCGTAGAAGCCCTGTTTAAGGGTTCGCCGCATCCAGCATCCGCACACATGGAATCCGCCCCTAAGAGTTGGTATTTCCCTCACCTAACGTGAGATAACATGGGCATCTCTCATCCAGCGTATTGACGCATACCGGATGATGAAGAGGATTATGATGGAGACTGGGTGCACAATAGTCAGGTACCAGTACTGTATTTTGGTGGAGCCATTGTTACTGTGCGGAGCTGTAATTGCATAAATCCAATTCAGCTCTATGATTCAGGTTACAACTATTTCTCTAACAAAGCTTCGAAATACTCATTGTTCAAAATTGACAAACTATGGAATGGAACGAAAAACATAATCACAATGTATAAAGGAAGGGAATAATAAATATTATCATTATTATAATGTGATAAACCCCTGCACTGAAACACAAAGAGAGGCAGGCCACTTTATATATACTGCTCGTGACGCAGATACGTCAGGCGGGTAGCAATCGTAAATATATATATAAATATTATATTTTGTTGGAATGTTGAACATTTTATGTACAAATATAATTTTGAAAAATGCAGTAAACTGCTACACAATAGTATCGCACACCTCACGTTTCTCAATCGGGTTAACCTATAAGTCATCCGTGGTTTGAATCCACCTGAGAAACTAATCATGCTATGGAGGTTATATCAATAGGAACAACTGGACTATGAACATATAGGCAAAGTGTATCATATCAGGACAAACTATTGTTCATATTGTGTCCCTGAGTAGACACAGCGTTCGTGATGATATTCCACAATAATAATCGCACTCAATTGCACTTATTCTTCATGATCTAAAATGAATCATGACGAGTCTAGCTGCTGGTTTATTTACAGTAGAAGTCCCTTCCACCCCAGCATAGAGAACAATCGAGGCGTAACATATTTCCTAGTTATTTAATATAAACATTATTTCGGGGAATAATCAGAAATAATCCATATCCTCACGGCATACCTTCTCTATTACACTGGGTTGCATACAAATAACTCCTCCTCTTGAGACACCCCTCTCTGCCGAGGAAACGTGTTAAATCATCTGATTCAAACTTCACAAATAGATCCTGTAAATGTCAATGTATTTTAGCCCCGAGTTCAAAATCAGGAGTTGTGCTCTAAAAAGCGATATAAAAATAAAATGTTCGTTTTGCCTCAGTGATCACAGTTAATATCAGTTGTTGCAGTGCGTGGAAAAACAAATAGTGGCACGAAAATCAAACATGAACTTGCTTGAAAAAAGGAGTTTCAACATAGACTTAGACTTAACATAGACTTAATATGGAAGTATGAATATGCTCGCTTGCCGGATGTTTGATGGCGAGTTGTTGCATTACATACTTACAATTCCAAAGATCTGTTTCCGTTTTACAATATTTGTTTTGCAAATGTCTTTACAACAATTTATCTGGCCTAATGAATCTTAGCGCTGTTGCAAAAGCGCATAATAGCATGATGTGCACTTATTTTTCCCATTAGATCGATAAATCACCTTCGATAACAACATGCTTTGTTGATGCGATAAATTTTAATGATTATGTTGTTATTATTTGCCCCAAAGCATAGTATGAGAAGTCGACTGACATAATCTGCTGCAATTATGGTAATTAGGGCCATTGTCGCAATTTGAAGGCAACATCATGTCGCGGGGAAGCTATCATTATCCTAAATTGATGGCGGCGATGAAAGGATACCATTATTGCTAAGTGAAATCTACCTTCCTCTGATTTGTTGACATGAACTATGCATAGTGATTTCATCTTGAAGAGGTTTGCTTGTTTTTTATTCCTCAGAAAAGGATGGATCAAGCTCATACATGATATGTTTGTTCTATATCGATTCGCGGTAATGTTGGAGGTCATCTGAGTTCAACCAGTCTAAAATTCTTCCCCCATAACAAGAACATGAACCCTATTGTTGATGCCATCAAAGGCTCTTCGTTCTCTGATTTATAATAGTCTATACGTAGGAAGTTTCAGAACAAAAAAATTGTGCCAGGATCGCAGTACTCGGACAGGTCAGAGGCGCATCATGGGATCGTATTCATGAGGTTTACCTGTGATACCGCAGCTATGCAGTGAAATCACCTCGTCGTCAAATTCCACCCGAGACATTGAGATATCGAACCGTTTGTTGGGCGAGCTGGTTTCTTGAAAGATTGGCCGCTCCCAAATACAGACACATCATGACTGGTTACAATGATATAATGCACATTCTCGTAGATCACAACATTGATGTAGATTCAACTCCCGATACAGCGCCCGCACCGCCGCTCGTCTTTGTCGATTGTTGAATCTGGCAAGTCCGGTATCATAAGTTCTGACTGTCGACTGTCGCCACGCTCTCGCTTCATACTCATATGATTCATATGGTGGGATTGTGTAAATGTCAAATGAGCATGGAAGTAGGCATCCGTCAATCCATGAGGATTATGGTGTTGGGCTCCGAATGGCAGGTATAGTGAACAGCGTATGTTGTGACTGTGCAGTCCGATACGGGATTGGCAGTCTCGGCCACAGCTCACGCAAGGCCTAGCTGCTGGAGGATGCATCGTTCTTTACAGTCGCTTCTCCTCAGCCTTCCGGGTCAGGTCCTAGTCAAATTGTGCGAGCCCCCGATTCGATTCACCTCTTGCCTCCGTGCACACTTGTCCGTGGCAACAGCTCACCAGGTGTCTGTGTCGATGCCAAGCGCTCTAAGATCTCGTTTTCAGACATCTTTGAAGCGGAGCTGGGGTCATCCAATGGGCCTCTTGCCTGACGCCAACTCCCCATACAGGAGGTCGTTCAGGATACGAATCAGCACATATCAGCAGAAAGGACAAGGATCTGGGGCAGAAACCATATTATATGGGGTTCTCCAAAATACCAGCATGACAACAAAGTGAAGTACAAATAAACCCAATGGGTATTGATACTGAATTATTCTGGATTATGGCATGAGAGGTCGGACGTGTCATCTGTTTCATTTAAGATCAATAACTGTCTTAGAAGCAGATCAAGTGATAATGCAGAGCTTTATTGCATTATCATACCAGGGAAGCCTATGTTCCGTAATCAATCGTGGCAAAAACGTCGAACGAATAATTTTTGCCACATAGTGAAATGTTGACAGTTTCTAGACAGGTAAGAAACACACTATTGTAAGTTTTCGGTTTTACTCACATACTCACACAGTGAACGTTTCCAGCTGCTTACACATCTGCAGTCATCATCATACTGAAGCTGTTTCAGAGTTGCCAAGCTCCAAAGCACCTGATAATCCAATTGCCCGAATTATAGGATTGTACAACAAAGACGGGTATAATCTTAATCGTCATCTCTGTTCATGGTGTCTCATCTCGAAGAATAAACACTTGTTCAATCGGTTATCTTGAACAGAATACAGGAAACGTATAGTTAAATTTACTTCATGTTGTGCCGTGGCAATCAATAGCTATTGGGATTTTCGCGAGAATAAGATTTGCGCCTGGGTGGCTGCACGTTCTTTTCTGGTTTCGTTGGTGCGCGTGCATGCTTCCTGTGATCCGGGCTGTTTCAGAACTGTGAGCACGGCGCACGATATCAACTCCAGATGGTATTGTTATAAGTATTATCCTGGTATCTCTTGACCCTGTTGCGATTGTACAATAAACGTATGTAGGAGCAAAGTAGGTCAGGCTGACCCAGGTCGGTCATATTAATCGCCAAATTGAACGAGTCCACAGGACGAAGTTTGATTTAGATTCTACCGAGACATTACACAAACGAGGGGATTACGTGAGATTGTAGGACGGGTGACAGCTTCAGTTTTTAACGAATATCATGCAATGAGCGCCTCTAAACACACAGACATTACACATAATAGAACAGCCTAGGATGATGACATTACGTGAGATATAAATGACACCAGGGAGGGTTTGTTCCCTATTTTGCAATAGCGGGAGGGCACGTAATCCCCT
>JAUOBX010533277.1:0-10054 GCA_032360705.1 Eupentacta quinquesemita
CTACATGTTTTTGTATTTGCGAAGTTCAACCACGGTAACTGCGTACAGCCGACCGACGAGACTCATTGCAACTAACCTAACCGACAACAACCCCCCGTAATTACCAAGCCTACTGCTTGACCAGTAATTTGGCTTTGTAGCCGCCTAAGTGTGTAACTTGGTAGATGTGCATGGGCTATAGTGGTGCTGACTAGCATGATGGTCATTTCATTGTCACCGGATTTGTGTTTTGTTTTTGCAATTCCTCTAATTGAGCAATATTGGGTGGAGGTAGATCAGGGCAGGTCATACAGTTTCCATATTTATGCAAGGATATACACGCGGGCGGTTTACCCTCCTGCTCATGTCAAGAAAACTGGCGGTAAAATGCATTTCTCACAACTCTCCAGTATTTTTTGTTCTTTCATCAGGTCTTAAGAACAACAAAGTCATACAGCAGAGGTTCGGTGTCATTGCCCGCTCGGCGACCCTCTCCCTTCCCGCCCCACTGATTACGTATGATGGAACATCGATGATCCGTTGTGGGCTGGAATGCGTATCGAATCCACCATGTACTTCCTTCGTCCATGATGAGACCAATAAGAGGTGCCATATCATCATAGCTACCGAATCTACGAACAAAATCAGCCTGGGCGGTGCAAACTTTATTTACTATCAAGTTAATTAGTCAGAATATTCAGTCAGACGACCGTTCAACCCTGTTCCCGGTAGACCACCAAAGTCTTCCCCCAATCATGTGGAGCTGAAAATTGCCTGAAGAAACAGGACTGAGCACACTGCAAATTTGAAGATGTAACGCGTCCGGGGGTCAGAACGGGTTTTCAGATAACGAATAAGTTAATAAGAGTTCTCAACACTTTTTCATGTGACACAGTTCCGTAACACGTGTATGTGTACGCGTGTGGTAATGCTGCTGACATTGCCGCCATGTGGCTAAACGCAAAATACATATCATCCTGTACACAGATCTTAACAAGTCGTTCAAAGACACGAGTCTTCCGTCTCTTTAACCCAAATGTTGCGTGTTCAGATTAGCGAGGGGTCGACTCCCCATCGGCAACATGCCTGGAGATTAGCCCTCACGAGACCAGGTGGCATTAGCTAGGCGGGAATTCCGAGCCACAATGGCCAGTCTCTCGCCCGTGGCGGATGTCATGTCCGGGTGCCCCCGTAACCATGCACTCAGGCAATTCTGGGGCTTGTCTAGTTTCGAGCGTCGCTTGAGACAGGGAACAGGTCTGCTGTTCGTGTGGATCGCCGCCCGGTGAATGGTCAAAAGAATACTGCAGGCAGAAGTAAACATGAGCTTATCTTGTAGCTTTAAGGAAAATAAATACATCAGTCAAAACCGGACGTTAGACATCAAACATTGTGCAATGGGCATTGCGCAAGATGGATGCTATCCAATAATGCATTACCTTAACTGGACTCCCCAGAAAGTTGCTTTTGTTTTTCTTCAAAATGTAAGCATTAATTTCATCATTCTCTCCCGAAAAAACTTGCTGTGGTAATTCAGCACAATTTAATTCAAGAAGAAAAAACACGGTAAAATGTTGAAGGATGCAAAGTTCTCGAGCCCAATTAACACAATGAAATACATGAGAAATCCTAATGTTGTTCAGGTATGACGTCACAAATTATTGCGCAATCAGGATTCCCATCAATTTTGGGGTAATATCGGGGAAATTTCACATGCCCATAACTCGACATAGGAATGTCACATTATAAGACGGAGTTCGGACCAATCAATTGAGTTTTTCGTTCTCTACAAGATAACCTATGATGTTCCTGAGCCTGCTATTTCAAACTATTTCGCAACATGCGTTTCCTAAGTTTTAGTTCGCTGATATCGCCTAGTAAAGAGGGGCAGGGCAAAAGATTGTTGTTCGCATCAGAGGCCTGGGATGAAGAGAATGTCATCTTTTTTCAATAACCATTCAGCTTTATATTATGAAACATCACATATCTGACTATATAACACCTTACCATATCCTCGACATCGTATTAGACAATCATTGTTATTAACTCTAAATAAGGAATTTCATTGCCTCCCTCTATACTGATGCAATTTGCAACAGAGAGACAGAAATATGATGGAAACTTTCCTGTTAGAGCGGTGAACACCTGAGAACAATGATCGATGGGAGCTGTTAGTGTTACTCTGGTAATTCAGACCCCATACTGATATTTCTCACATGCAGGCAAGATGCTGTACATACACAATAAACAGCTGCAACGTAACTTCAAATAACATGAACAAATTTTTTAATGTTATACAGTTATATGAACAGATAGGCATACCGGTTATGAATAATTCATGTCTCGCAATAGCTCTTATTATTTCGTTCGCTTCAGGACTGAACAAGTAATCTTTTTACTCATGGAATGCTCCGTCGAACCATTACACCTGAACCATTAGAATATGGTATCCCTGAACTTACTGTTTCTAAGCTGACAGCGCCAGGGGGTAACCACAAGTCTGACTTCGCTTCCACGATGACTATCTATGGCTACACACAGCACACACAGCCGTATCATTATTATATTGCTACCCGATGACTTACCGAATGGCCAGCCAAAAATTGCAGTGAAAATTGGGAGTGAAATGACGTCTAATTATGGCTGTACTTAACCGAATTGAAAGCTTGAAAGTACGAATTAACAGCACACATAGCCAACAATGAGCATTCCGTCGATAATAATTACGATAGTGTAGAATGTTGAGGCCAAAATCTGTCAATTCCATTCGGCCATTACCGTCGAAACCACAACTTTCCTGACGGCGGTGAAGTCCCCAAAGACCTGTGTGCCAGAAAATGTTGACATGTTTCATGAGACTGGCGAGGAATAATTGGGAACTAACTTTCAAGAAAATTCCAACAGTAGGTTCAGGGAGGCCCTTTCCTAATGTACTCATTATCAGTATGATTGAATGAATGAATCCGAATGATCGTTTTTAGACACCCATTTTTCGGCACCAGAGGCTTGCCACCTGTACCAAAATAATGATGTGATCCTCAATCCTGTCCTTCGTAATCTTCCCTGGGAAGGTCGCATTCTCGCATACCTTCCAAATTGTCATCATTCACCAAGGAAACAGTAATTGGCTTTGCTCCATCCTCTTAACATTCGTCAGCGCTGATCGCGTGGCGTCACATGTCCGGGGAACCTATACTAACTGAATTGTGGTGTTGTATATGGAATAGGCTATCCCATTCACTTTACCGAATAGCAACTATACACGTATCATGTTACACACATATGATCATTAACTATATTTCAATACGATTAGCTCGCCTAATTTCTGGCGAAAGATGGAACAAAATATGTATTCTGACCTACTCTCCGATTCTGCAATCAGTGAGATAAGCTCGCCTACTTTTCCGAGAAGATGGAACACATGTTCGACTGAAATAGGCCTACCCTCCGATTCTGTTAGGGTTCAATACGATTGGCTCGCCTATTCCTCGCCAAAAAATGGGACAAAACATTTACCTGAAGTACTATCCGATTCTGCAATCACAAATAATTGATTTTCGAACCAACCTGCAAACGAGTGTTGAAACCTGGACCTCACATAAGAATATCAACATATTCAGTTCGAAACGTTCATCCAGCGTCAAATATCGATGTTCCAGAGTTCCCCGTTTTCGAATGGATGAGAGTGCTTCTTGAGGGGATCTCTACGGTGCGAATCCCGGGCGGTCGGCTCGGAGGGTCGCGCGTGAGGCTCTCCGCGTCTGCCGTCCCTCTCCCGCGAGGAGGAGTGCTAGTCGGTGCGGTCGAAAAAAACAGGCTCACCGGGCTGCTCGTGTACGTGGGACAGAACCGACACGGCACGCCCATTCATTCGGCATGTTCGGAAACGGGGAACATCGAACCCTGAGAACATCGGGTTGATTCCCGTGGTCTCGGGACTGTGACCAGCAATTGTCTGCAATCGCAGGTCCCGAAACTATACAACACTTCTGAGGGTAGACGAACTATATAACCGTGCATACCATACCAAGGGTGCAGGTAAAGTGGTTCCACTCGATCTGAAGCTATACAAACCAAGATAGGGAGATACGCATAAAGGCGATATAGACCCATGGTAAATAGGCATGCCCACACATAACTCAGTAACCTATTGAATTGATTGTTAGCTTCCGGAAGCATTAATTGAACCGAAATAAAGGGATCTTTGAACTTCGGGATGAGCTCCGGTGAACAACTGCCTTTGTTCGGAAGTCGTCGAAAGCTTCCCGAATTAGAACGACAGGAAAACCCGTTAAATTTTGGGCAGCCTATAATTTATGACACCACATGTGCAGACTAGATTATGTTACACGTGGGGGATAATGATCTGTAAAGAAGCACGTGTGGATGTAGAGGAATGTCCATACAAGGACTACATATGGTCTAGTCCGTCGGGTCCTTCGGCTGAATGCATTCAATATCAGGCATATACGACCTGTACTAGTCCAAGGACGATGATTCCTATACTAAAAGAGCGGAAACGTGGCCGAGCAGCATCAGTGACGTTTGGCATACACTGACAGTACGGGCCTGTTCCGGGTTCGGATCCCGCTCCTCCAGGATCTGAGAATGTCGTCAGATCATGGGATGTACTGGTTGTCCGTCGGATGGGGACGTGGAAGGCGGTCCTGTGAGCAGTTTGGGAGTGGGTACAAATCCTTGACTCGACATCATCTGAACACCAGTCGAAAAGAGAAGGCGAGTTCTTGCCGGTGATTACCCTCAATTAACACAGCCATGGTGCCATGATAAGCCTTGAGCTTTTACCTAAAGACCAATGGAAGTGCTGAACATGACTTTGCAGAATATGATCCCCTTTCACAAGTATGTTATGAGAGAATTCAACCCTTAAAATGTCTTTCAGTTGATAGGACGGTGAAGTTAAGGATAGATCCATTATTGCGCAACGTTTTTCAATGTCACGAGGGGAACGGAAATGCATGCGTGGTATAAAGTCTGTCTCAAAACTCTGTCACTCGAAAAATGTGAACGTGATATGGGAAACAATTAACAAAAAATTAGGAAGGTTTAAATGCAAGTAACCATTGACTTGGGAGGAATAGAATTACTTGCCCTTTTCACTTATGAACGAATAAAAATCAACAATTATTTTGTAATCTCAAAAGAGATATTCATTTGGTTCCCTTTGTGACGTCCGCAAAACTAACATATTAGTGAAGATAACACAGAGATACAACGAGTTGGGAACTTCGAATTTAGGATTTACGGGTATTGTTTTGTTCACGTGCCGGAGGCAAAAGGGATCTATTCGCGATGGTGTGAGTGTTTGTATGTGCGTGTTTTAGTATGCCCAATGTAAACTGAATAACGATATAATAAACGGAAGGAGTACACTTGTCATACTTGGTATGAAAGGTGGCTATACGGAGTACATGATCTCCATTGTTCTTCGGTCCGTTCCAAGGTCACCTGGGGTCAACAATGGTAAGAGTCAACCTTGGTAAGAGCAAACAAAAAGGTGCAGAGACTCCATAATCAGTAGGCCTACGTAGGTTTGTAATATGGATTATCCCTATTGTTTCTGGCTCCGAGGTGACATGGGGTCAACAGAGGTAGAAGTCTAAAGACCGTGTAAACATGATAACTAGTGAACGAAAAGGTGCAGACACTCCATACACGGTATGTTGGTCAAATGAAGTAGCCTACATGATCCCGATATTGTTTGTTTTTGGTCCAAGGTCATCGTAATTGTGTTGGGAATGATTTTTGTGGCGATGAGGCAAGGAATCACTACGCATCGTTGCGTTCCTTGTTTCCTTTCCACCTCATCCTGCAGTTATATTCCCCCCTCCGTTAAAGGTTACCTGAGGGCAACAGTGGATGGGAGTTCGATTATCTTGTGAACATGATAACTGATAAACACAAATGTGTCAAGTATTCATACCTGGTAGGTAGCTTCATGCTGCCATTGTGATGTTCTCCCGTCTGCAGAGCCGTACAGATGTACAGCCAGTGATGGTCCGACTATACCAATGGTTGAACTAGAGTACCGGAGTGTGACGTCACGATCGGCTGTGAGAATTGCCGGGAGCACCCAGGCGTTATCGGGAACCTTGTGAGGTGACTCGTAAACAGTAGCGTGCGCCTTTTGTGGCAGCCCTATCGGGATGTCCCCGGGGGACACGATGACGTGATACAAAGTGTCTGTGCGTCAGGGGAGTATACAGAATGAATTGCGCACAAAATGTAGTGCGGGCAAGTTCGGGTCACTAATGATCAGGGGTAATATCGGTGAAACGCTTTGAGCATGCATGTCATTGCAGTGGGAAAGCGCTATATAAGCCCGAAATATTATTATAATGTTCGTGGTAGTCATATGGGATGATATGGCGGATATATGGCAAGGAGTCCGTCCACATCGCTGTGGACCTATAATCATACCAATTTGACTGATGTCTTATCAGAATAACTCCAGTCCTTCTGTGGGGTTCTCTCCTGTCTTTCGGTACCAGGGGTAGGTCCGATTAATGGTGAAGGCAGCCCCGGGGTCCGATCACTCCCCGTGGATAACTCCCAATGATCGTCATTACCTCATGTACAGATGCCCTCGTTTTCCACGTGAATTTATTATTAAATTGTAACCACAATTGGCATTCTTGTGCAATGATATCACCGACTGATTGGGAAACGGATCCTGTCAGCCTACCAGTTTCACTTAAGCTTGTCTCTTCTTTTAACTGGCGGCTGGTTTTGCATGCTGGTCTATGCCGCCAGGAGGGTTCTACGCACCACGACCGGAAAATGTAAAGGCCTCCCGGCAATTCTTACCAATATTGAGTTTTCTCTCCTGCGTACACAAACCCGTTGAAATTGCTTGCGTGAGTAGTGGTGTCCAGTCGTAATGACCAGAATTAACATACAGTTTTGAGCTTTGGACGAACCATGGTGCATACCGCGACAAGTTTCGCCTGCAATTCTTATCAATTCTTGTCAAAATTGAGTTTTCTGCTTCGCGTATTGTGGTGGAATAGCTAATATGAGCAGCATGCAGTGACCTGTCAACATGATAAGTTGATGACCAGAGATAACATATAGCTCCGAGGTTTAGGCACAACATTCATCGCCTATGAACACGATGGTTCACGAACCTTCATAGCATGCATGCATGTTCATAGCCTCGTACTGCGTGATTGGACATTCCATTATAGTTGCGCGGGTTCGGCCTGGTCATGTATAGCCTCAGTAATCTAGATGGCGCCAATCGCCAGTTACTTCCATCCGCTGGTTACTCCCACTCAACTGCATGATATGAGTTCAACTGACCTGGTGTAAGCGGAACTACTACTCAGACAGTAATGATAATAATAATACCTAATTTCTGATATATTGCTTCCCCATGCAGTGACATTCTCAAAGCGCTTCACAGATATTACCCTGACCATAGGTATAGTGGTACGCACTCCGACAATCCCGGAGCTAACTCAGCGTCGATTGTACTCAACTCCCTCACAGGTTACTGATAAAGCGTCTTGCCCAAGGACGCACTGGTTGTGATTTGAAATCCTCGAAGTCCAGTGCTCTACCAGCGGAGCTAATCCAGTCTCAGTATAACGGACCTGCCCTCTTGGCACTCAGGGGCAGGCTAGGGCCATAGTGTCCGGGAAATACCCCTCCCCCGATTGGTGGTGTCCGGAGCGTACAGGCATGTCCCAAAAATTTATCTCTTGATGCCTCCTCCTGCATTGACTGCTGATGCCAACATGTGTGTTCGCCCCGCCATTCCTGTCAAATCCGTTCAAGTCACTATGCTCGAGCTAACAGGCATAGCTTGGGGAAGAAATATTAGCGACCCTCTGCATGCAGTTGAATAGCTGCTGCAGCCTGCAAGGACAAGTGATTTATGACTGCCTGCGACCCCCGTGGTTTTTTTCGTCTCTAACAATCTGAGGGGTGAGCCTAAAGGCAATCCACGCTCACGCCTGCTTATACTAGCCTACACCAAATGGGATGAACTATTTTGCAGGGCCCACGTCCGCATGCAGGTGACTAGTTCATCTGTTTATACGTGCTTAGTGCCACAGCTATAGCAGTGGTCGCATCCACGTGCGTGCTCCTGAACCAAATCCCGGACGACGAGACGCCAGGAAGCGATATGTGTTATGTATTACTTCCGAGGTCATGACCTCACTTCCGGCTCATGCCAAACATAGATCCAGATGATTGCGTGGCGAATGCGATTATTGATGGGCAATGGTCTGTTGGACAAGTAGGCCTACAATACATTCGTGAATTCTCTCCTGATGGGTCTTCATGTCAATGGATGGTCGTTGGTCGAGGCTTTGGGCATAGCGCCTATGTCGCGCCAGATCACAACAGTGAGCGTCCACGCCTCACCAAAGCAGAGCAAGACTGGATACACCAATTGAGCTGGAGAGACGGAGCTCGGTTCCTTTGCTCATATATCGTGACCATCACACGCCACTATCCGGTGACCTCATGACACCGCGTGCGTCATGCCTGCCCGAGGCGTCTACTGATCTCAGGATAGCAAGAAACATGCAGTGCCACTAACTGACTATAATAATGCCACAGCCGAGGTGAACAGGAGAATCAGTGATATCCACGCTCTTATACCTAGCACATGCACCGACTCGACAGCGCCATCCACAGCATCAATAAACTGATTAAGAAATGGATATGTGTCTTACTCCATGATACGGGAGGTCCTAACGGATTGGCCTTTCGACTGAGTGTTCCAAGGGCATCCACCGGAGAGTTCACGGATTCAGCAAGCAATACAGCACCATCTGCGAAGTCCATGCAGTCCAGTCTGCATTCACATCCAGTCTTTCGAACGACTGACCCGGTCCCCGATTAAGAGTGTGTAGTATGTTTCAGTGAACCGCCACATGACAGTCCATTTCATCTTCCTCATTCTCATTCTATCTTTCTCAATGTGGCACCTGACACCATCTCCCATTTATGAGTGCAGCATGATCGATTAGGTCGATGAGTGCATCAAGAATCTGAGGCATTTCAAATGCGTGACATATCTACTTTGATTATCCTACAATTATCCAGAGGCATCCGTAACTATTTCAGGAGGAGGGGCGGAGTCGCGTGTTGATTAGCACTTCCTGTTAGAACAATAAGGTTTACTCAGGCACTGTCTGATGTATGCCGCCCATCCCCGGCTTCTGTCACTCGTAACCACCGACTTTCAGCGTTTTCGGGGAAATGTGAAATGTTTTGTCTGCAGACCACGAATGTAATTCCGTGTAACCTGGGCAGTTCACATGTCAAGGACGAATTCTCTCAAGATAATTAGACCAGTGAGAAGCGGTCGAATAATCATAAATAACAGGTGTATGTGGAGTGAAGGGCAACTGATATATGCCATATTGGAGAGTGTGTAAAACTTGATACATGGGTCAAAGCTAAAGTGACGACCCCAGTTTACGCCAAAACAAAGGTCAGTAGGCAGGTAGATAGGGATAGAAAGCCACAAGCCGAATTCTACTAACGTGGTTTGAAACATACACCCCACAAATCCATGCAATCACACAGCTGTGTGTGCGTGTGCATGTATACATCTGCTACTCCTTGACAGCACGATATCTAACGAACGCGAGCATGTAACGAGTTGCACCTATGTTTGTAGGTTGCACATAGCCTATGGTGATCCCTATTGTTTTCGACGTTGGCTCAATGACATTCAATGTCGTGATAGATATATATCTAAAAAAAGGTTGTCAACACGATATATAGGGAGAACAAAGTATGTGGTATGTTCACATTAGGTAGCCTATATGGGTTGCACATGTGGTTACGATTCCCCCTATTGTTTGTCGTGTCAGGTCAAAGTCATCGGCGTGCGAAAAAGCTATATAAGCACAATATATTATGATTTGTGTAACAGGATTCGCATGCATTAATTTATAAATCAGTTGCGTACGTAGGCTATATACCACGTAAAAAGATTAGCAAAGAATCACTCCGGGCATCGGATTAGCTCAGTCGGCAAAGCATTGGGCTGGTAATCAGAAGGTCACTGAAGGCTGCTGGTTCGAGTCCC
>JAUOBX010533499.1:0-10054 GCA_032360705.1 Eupentacta quinquesemita
GTTTCCGTCCTGCTCTGTTGGTCATGTAATCCGATTAGGCACAACCTTTAGTCTCACATATTATATCGCGGGTTAAACGCGATGAAAGTTTGTGTTCAGTTTAATTATCTAGTCTAGAGTTGTATATAGTATTTAGTAATCTCAGCAGAGGACAAGCTGACCGGAATCTGGCGTATCATCATTACACTGACCGAGAGTTGATTGCTTCCTGAATCATTTGGTTACAATAAACAATCATCTGACCGGATATTATTTGGACTTGGAGAAGGTTCCATGCCCACAACATCGAGGAAAATGCTCACACATACACTCGTTCCAGGGTATCTTGCACTGATCCATACATTTATTCATCATAAAGACCATCCCGGACATTGACTATATGCGGGAGGTTTTTGCAAAGTCAGATAATATACGAAAGAAGATTTTTCATTGCATTTTCCCCCACCTCAGAATATTACAACGGTTTTACCTCGTACGTTATTCCCCTCAGTTTGCTCAGTTCTGCTCAAAGGTAAGTGCACATTGTTTTGTTTCACCCATTTTCACCCGCCTCTTTCTCTTAACGTAAGAGCCCTTTACACTCTATAATAATGTGTGACTAGGTAGCTGGTCTTGTTCCCGAAAGGAATAGCTACTCGCTGTTTCCTACGTATTATCCTAGGGACAAACTCATCATTGGTTTGTTCACAACAGTAAATAGGCCAAAGTGTTTTGTTTCAGGATAAATACATGGACCTTGCTGTTCTGAGATCAGGTCAGACGCTAAACTCATGGGGAGCCCATATACCAAGTATCAACTCTATCCATCCTGGTGGAGTTAACTTTTTTAACTTTTTTTTTAGTTAAAATTTGCAAAACTTTTTTTTGAACATTAGAGGATGACTGCACGTTCTGTTGTGCGTAACAAGTTCTGTGGTGTAACAAGTTCTGAGGCCTGATTTTCATGAGTTTGACACTGAGGGCATGGATTGAGCGCATTTTTATGGTCATTGCGATCAGTCATCAAAGGACGTTGGTCACGAGCGAGTAGATTACGACTTATTTACGATCAGGTTTCGCGGCTTGCGGTGAATACCCTTGCGGTTTTTACGGCTTTTCCCCCTTCGACTTCCCTCTCTGGATCGCCTAGGCATGAAAGTATGATTTTCAACAATTTCTCAACTTTCCCCCGAAATGACATCGAGTCCACACCAACCGTGACACAATGATATGTTTTATATCAATCATATCATATCAGCGGTACAGGTTTCAGTGGCGAGTAAAATACTTCGGGAGACTGTTCCATCGACCGACACCCTCAAAGAAGAGAATGGAGAAGGGGTTCATCACGTACAGGGATGATGCCACTATGATCGATATTGTTGGACAGTTCATCAACGACCAATCTGACATCTTGGTGAGTAGAACTACTCGAGAGAGGGTAGTGGTAAGGGGTACATACAGGGCGTGTCCCTTCTTCGTTGGGTCATCAGTTTTCGTTACTTTGGTTTAAACGGAAATTGTTGCACTTTCATCTGCAATATTATGCTGGAAGAAATGACGTGAATGGCACGAACACGCAGTCTGGCCTCCAATGTTTCCGGCTGGCGATTAGTAGTGTTCAGAGCCTATCGGTGAGAGACGAGTTCAACTCCGGGCTGTCAGTTTAGCTATTCGATGAATGCGCTCACATTATACCTCATAGAACCCAACCCGACTTTCCCTGTTTGTAATAACAACATTCCCAAAATCCGTAATAATTTACAATTTTTAGGCGAATATGTGAAGATTGGAACACAATTCATCGTGCTTCACGGGCATTTGTTGGAAGTCCGGTCATTAACTGAAATTAATCCGCTAAAATTGGCAGCGTCTCTTTCCATGGCCATAAAGAGGCGCATTAAGGCAGAATTCAGGCCAATCATAATGATTTTCAGGTTTATATTCGATGGTTTCATTAAAAAAATGCGCCCATGAATGTGAATGGCATTCCTGCAATCATATACCAATTTTAGGCAGAAATGTCGCGACAAAGTCTCATAACGCTTGTAGACCCGATGGTTATGATCAGTCAGCCCCTTGTTGCCATTTATTGAAGAGGAAAATACTACTCGAAAACAAATTGCCCTCTCCGTGCAACTGCAATCGGGGGTCAATATATGATGGGAGAAATTAAGCCTATACCTAATTTATTGAAATTATCTTCCCGACTTCCTGCAGTACAATACATTGCAAGTGCGGTTCCCTGTCATCAGAGTTGTCTTTCGAGCCGGGAAGGTTTTGTGTACGCTCCGCAACTGGTGGTGGCGCTTCGCTATGATAATTACCATATTGTACCCCGAATCATCGAACATCGCACCCTCCATATCCGTTCCAGTTTCTGATTCCCCGTTGCCTCCAACTAAAATATTTCTAGCTACGCCACTGCTGTTTTCGGTTTACCTATCGTTGCTATATATCATGGAAATTAACTTTCATTCTGAAAGTCATTCATGAATCAATCGAATTACTTCCTGCAGTACTCGGATGATGCTTTCTCACTGATGGATCTTGGGTACCACGTGGAGATTGTCGACAAATGGAAACAACTATTGCCGAGTGTGATGCCCTTCTTCGCTGTGAAATGTGAACCAGACCCTATCCTACTCAGGATGATGGCCCAGATGAACTTTGGTTTCGACTGCGCAAGTAAGGTAGGCCTACCAGTATACGCATGTTCGATTATGCTGCAGTGCAGTCCTCCATTATTGGCATCCACTCTATTTGTGTCGTCTGCTAGTTTACTGACGATGATAATGGAACATGTAGACGTAGATATTACCATGTGTAATGCATATTCGAGTGATTATTCGATGGACTGTGCGCTATTCGGGCTTCCATCTTCATTCTCATTTGAACATGCGGGATGAATCGTCCTGAAGTGACCAGTGCATGAATGCAAAAATATGATCCCTGTTTCTTATCTTTAGAAAGAGATCGAGCTAGTTATCGGGTTAGGAGTTCACCCATCCAGGATCATATACGCCCACCCAAGGAAGCAGCCTTCTCATCTGAAATACGCATCGGCTGTTGGCGTCAGAATGACTGTGTTCGATGACAAGGATGAACTCTACAAGATTAAAAAAGAGGCACCCGATATGAAGTGAGTGGTCAATTGTATGTCATTTGACTTATCACGTCCCCAATTTACTTTTTGTTCATCCTTGTCTTCGCTTCACAAACTTTTCCTTCCTACGTTTTTCCGTATGGCTTGTTGTAAGGTGTGTTTCTTTTCAGCTGCAGTTAAGCGGCTCTGTAGGTCATCATGTTCGTTCGCCTATCCTCCGTTATCCACGTTCCCACGTTACTTTCGAACTGTACTTGCAATCAGTTTCACAGGTTGCATGTGCTTGCATTTTTGGTGGTGGGTGTTAACGATATTATATGAATTCATTCTCTATAGTTTCTAATACTGAAACCACAAGTGTTTACGAAGCCTGTCTAGCTCACAGTCCTCACATGCCAAGGACGAGAAGCCAAACATGGGCATTTAATTGTCAGAACTTGTTAGCCTCCACTGTTAAATGCTACCAACCATAAATCATCACTTCTTGACCTGAAGAGGACAAAGAGATTCATCCACGGTTGCCATTTGATACAATAATGAAACATATAGTTTCACTGGTTGTTAACACTAGAAGATCATGGGGAAGACAGAGCATTCCGGAGTCAATAATTTCTTAAAACAAGAAAAGGAAAGAGTATACATATAGAGTGTGTTCTGCATGAGTCCTTGTCGAACATAATCATGGTAGAAAGAGGAGCAGCGCGTCTATGAAGCAATGAGATAGTAGCAGCGAGAGAAAGAAGGCAACACAGACGGATAGGGCGTTAATATGAAATTCCTCTCCCAGCTAGCTGACGTTGCTCCTCCTTCTTCTTAATAGCGTAGTCTTCATCGACTTAAAACGAATGAGAGACACGAATTCATTAACTGGCCAGCTTGACCTATACGTATACTTAGGCAGTTATTGTGATCGTCCACAACATTCATTAAGTCATCTCCATTCTGGCGGAGGTTGCATGAATTATTCCTTCAGCTTGTTGACAGTTGGCTACACGAAATTTATATATATCGGAAAAGACAACAAAGGGTGTAATGTAGCGAGGCCTAGAGTGTCGTGACGACCATTGCCCGTTCCACAATCCTCGCTAAAAAATACATGGGATACCCCCGCTCCTTCATTCAATGTTGATATTTGACAACGCGTTTGATGGGCACAACATGGGAGTGGTGGTGGGGGTACGGGTGCTCCGATTTTTGCACTACGATTGTGCCACAGGACTGTAGTATCCCAGTATTTTTGTCGCAGATTGTAGGTTCACCACACCCAATATACCTCGCACTGCATACACTGGCATCTGTCGGATAGTGACAGTTAGCGTTAGTATTGAAGCCGTCATCCAATTCATCAGACTACAACACCTGGATACCATTTGAGACGGGAAATCGCCGCGGTTTCCCATAGTCCATGTTGTACAAGTGTTCAGCGTCTGTGGTTGAACCCTGGCGTTGAATTACTCACAGGTGTGATCTAAAGCGTCATTCAGTGCGTGCTTCGGTGGATAGTTGTTGCTTTGAATCTCCTCCACATATTTGTTGTTCGCTCTTGTTTATGTCATGATTACAGACTTTTGCTGAGAATATCAACTAGAGGTTTCACGACAATTTCGAGAGCAGCAATGATAGACCAATACGGCTGCCCGAGATCGAAATCAATGGATTTACTTCTCTTAGCGAAGAGGCTGGAACTGAACGTCTGCGGCGTAAGGTCAGTATATGATTAATAAACTGTATGCAATAACGTTCGTGTTTGTTAACCGGTCAATCATGATATTGAACAACGACTGAAAATGTTATTATTCTACTTTGCAGTTACCATATTGGGGTATCTCCAAGGTCAATCGAAGTATACGGCCAGGCAATACGGGCGGCGAAAGAAGTGTTCCAAGAAGGGATTGGTCTCGGGTTCAATATGGGAATACTAGACGTCGGAGGTGGTTTCCCGTGCAATACCACGAACAACTTCTACTACCACACATTCGAAGAGGTAACGTAGAGTGTATGCTGTGTATAACCGCTCACTGTCCACGACAATCGTTTTTCTCGAAGGGGAGCTCAAAACAGGAGGCATGGTTGTGGTAATTATTTTGAGCAGTGATATCGGTATTTTTGCCAATTCATATCGAAACTCCGAGAATATTATGTATTTGCTTCCGCCATATTCGCTGCATCCGCGTCTGGGAGGTGTTCGCCTCAGCGCATTCACCATGTTGTCCGATTGATCTAAAACTTGACACACATGTCCGTTCCAGTAAGATCTCGCAGGTAGGTCTGCCTTGCTGCCATAATGCTGATCACATGTCGTATACAAAGATTTCGTTTGATTTGAACGAAACTTGATAGATGTGTACTACCTTTATTTCTGAAAAAATTGACATTCTGAGGACATCAAAGAGGTCAAATTTGGAGATTCCGATTGCTCAAATGGGGGGATAGACTCATAACATGTTAGCGGTTCACCTGTCGACGGCTGTCTAGTTACAATTATAATGTCAGGAAATCGCTGAGACTATCCGCTTTCTCTTGCTGTAATTCTTCCGCAGGTAGCAAAGGTGGTGAACAAGGCGATTGAAGAGGAATTTGACAACACTGTCAAGATAATCGGTGAGCCTGGTTCTCTGTTCGCTCTACCGTCCTCTGTCCTCGTAGCCAATATCGTGGGGTCTAGGAAACAGGAATGTGCGCTTGCTACCCTGGAAGACGGAGAAACTTTCAGGGAATACTTTATCAATGATGGGTTGTTCACCTCGTTTCGCCATTTCACGGAGACTGGGGTGACGCCAGTAGCAAAGGTAAAAATCACGAAGGCACTTGTACATCTCTCAGTGTCCTCTTTCGTACAGAGAGAAAAGCCATACGCCTCATCAGCGATACACTTATCACCGCCACTCTCCACCCTTTTCCCCATCGTAGGTCAATATTCTCATTTTGCCTCCGTTAACGTTATTTTCACGACCAGTTCTCCTCTGAACTTTGGGTGGGGTTGTACCTTCTTTGCAAGAAGCTCCCGCCTCACTCGTTTCTTTTCATAAAGTCACATTTTCCGGTTGCATCTCCAACGACATAGCATCGGAACCTTGCTCGCTCTGCCTTCATCGTGTACCTGGAAAACATGCTTCCTCAGCATGTGTTTCCGCCAACTAACAATATCCAGCTATTCAAGAGAAGAATCGACAGGCTAGATTGGCGCACTCATACGGCGAAAACACGTCATCGAAACTGGAGGGATCAATGGGTTTTCCGCGAGAGGGTTGCTGATTCCTTGACTTTGGTATAAACTTTAGTATTAGGGTATATATATATATATATATATATACAATTTGGGCTGAATGTCAGAAACTCGAAGTAGTGAAATGCACACACATGGCTTCACCGGGATTCGAACCGCGGATCTCTCGCTTCACGTGCAAGCGCACTGCCAATTGATCAATGATGATACATTCCGAAAATTGTCCAACCACATACAGAGATCTGTGAAAATACTTTCGAACATCGTTTTAGATATAGTAATCGGGAAATAGACCTATAGCATATATATGTCTATATATATATATATATATATGCATGAATCGATGTCATAGGAATTGCGAGGCTCGGTGCAATCTGAACCAGAAAGCTTATAGAGATTCATTGTGGATTAGGAGAATCATTCATATTCTTGATTACAATAATGATTTTATGAGAGAGCTTGTTCAATTTCGGCTTAATTGGTCAGAATCCATCTACCCACTGATCCAATCAGGCAGTTTCGAATTTGCTTTTTTATACAAGCCCAAAATGACAAATGTATGAACATTCTCTAATTTTCGACCAAAACAGACCTACACACCAAATTTCAGCTTGATCGGTCCAGTCAGGTTGGACTTTGCTTGAGTACAAGGATTTTATCAAAATTTCACACTTTCCCAATTTTTTACCAAAAATGACCCCTCATCAAGAAAAAATGTGCAGCGTTCCTGTACACATCGACAGGAACCCGCACACCAAATTTCAGCTTGATCGTTCCAGTCAGGTTGGATCGACTTTGCTTGATCACAAGGATTTTATCAAATTTTGACAATTCCCCAATTTTTGACCAAAAATGACCACCATCCGTACAACAATGAATAGAGATCCTGTACACATCATCAGGAACCCACACACCAAATTCCATCTTGATCGGTCCAGTCAGGTTGGACTTTGCTTATTGCAAGCAAACAATTTGAAAAATATCAAAATCCCACATTTACCCCATTTTTCACCACAAATTACCCCCCATCGGGAAACAAATGAATAGCGGTCCTGTACACATCGTCAGAAACCCACAAACCAAATTTCAGCTTGATCAGTCCAGTCAGACTGGATTTTGCTTTGATTACAAGCTAAAAATATCGAAATATTCCACGATTTCCCAATTTGTTACCAAAAATTACCCCTCATCGGGACACAAATAGATAGCGTTCCTGTACACATCGTCAGAAACCCTCAAACAAGATTTCAGCTTGATCGGTCCAGTCAAGCTGGACTTTGCTTGATTACAAAGCTAAAAATAAAACAAGAGTGCCAATGGCACATTAGCTCACCTGGAATGTGTAAATTTGTTTTGACAATAGTGCAATCTGATGAGAAGTGACTGATTGAGCTAACATTGATGTCATAAGGCATTTGGGATCTCAGACCGAAAACCCTGAACATTCCAACTGCTATTGAGGCATCGTTATGACGGTGATTTCCATTGATAGGCCCTAGGTCCCATACTGAAGAATTCGCAAACCGTACACACACCCCTCACAGCTCACTTACAAGTACCATTGTGTGAACGGGCCCTCCGGCCCAGGTGGGACTTCGAGTGAAAAATTCCTGAACAACTCGAATGTATGGCTGTCAGACCACCATTATGACCAAACATCAGCACTGTGCAACAACATTTGTGAGCGATACAAATTTTGCAGTATTTCATATAATGGACCCTAGGGCCAATTCGGGCCCTCAGCCCAAATTCCAGAACACCACACCCCCGATGGCCCACTACCTAAGGATCATCACATGTCATTTCGAATAAAATCAATTGAAGCTAGTCGGAGAAGGTGCATTTCAAGTACCATTCCGTGAAATTTCATAACATGGGCCCTTGGGCCCAAGAGGGAGCTTAGGCCAAAAATTCCTGAACATCCCTGACGTACGGCTGTTAGACCATCATTATGACTGAACAACAAAATTGGTAGGAGATACAATATTTTGTGGTATTTCATATAATGGGCCGGCCCTAGGGCCCAAACCCGGCCTTCAGCCCTAAATTTCTGGACACCCTCAACAGCCATCTACATGAGGATGATTACATGCAGCTCTGAAGGAAATCAATTGATATTTGTGGGAGGAGATGCATTTCAAGTACCATTGTGTGAAATTTCATGAAATGGGCCCTCGGGCCCAATCGGGACCTTGGGCCAACAAATCCTGAACACCCCGAACGTGCGGCTGATAGACCATCATTATGACTGAACATTAGCACTGTGCATCAAAATTTGTAGGAGGAGAAGCATTTGGCGTGATTTCACATTATGGGGCCCAGGGCCCACTGTGGGCCTCGGGCCCAAAATTCCTGAACACCCCTGATGGCCCATGACTTGGTCATCCTTGTCACCAATTTTCATAGTTATTCATCGAAGGTTGTGGGAGGAGAAGCAATTTGATTTAATTGTGGACAGATAGATAGATAAATAAATACACCTGCATGATCACAATAGCTCACCTAGCCATATGGCTAGGGTGAGCAAATAAAATTCAGACATTTTATGGCACCAAACAGCACCTAAGCATCTCTACTAATTTGAAAAAAATCCAAAAGGCAGGGGGAACCCCTCCTCTTAGACCTCTCCCCCAGGACGGCGATCACACTTCAGTTTACTTCAGCCCCACCTTTCGCCTATGGGTATTCCAGTATGTTCCTTGTACTTGGCAACAGGGTTAGCGCTACTCGGGGTCTCGGAGTAATCAAGGATAAAATAATTGCAAACGTGTGCGTGATTGTATGCTAATGACTGGATATTCCTATGTTTAACCTTTGTCGGAACAAGGTACGTGGGTAGGCCTATACGTAGGCCTTTGGCCGTGAGTGTGATCAACATTCATTTGGGACAATTTTGAAGAACAGTTACTTGTAATGGGTGTATTTCATTGACTAGGTTCTACAAGAATGTTGCATCTCAACAGTCTGTATGAACATAACACATGCAGAATTTTCATGATGAGGTATACGAACATGTGAAATTGTCAGTATACGACGGGCTGCTCAATAGCATGTCCTACAGTAGCCTACACCCAAAAGACGTAATTTCCCTGAGTAACTCAGCGTCTGAGTTACATTATTTTTGCAATCGGAAATCCCCGAGATTGCATCGCTGCCTTGTATACTTGTCTCGTAAACATTGTCTAGTACTTGATGTAATCCGATATGCCTCTGGTCGTCTTCTGATACAGGTTCACGCACGCCGTCGCTGTATCGGGATTCCGCGTCGAATCTACTCAGCGTTGACCGCCAGCAGATCACAGCTGGTTCTGTATAAGCTAATCACAGAACGTGAAGCTCTTCCCCAGACTGGTCAGTTATTCGTCCTGAAAGTTGAACACGGAAGAGCTCTTTTCCCCATTTGGGGGACCCCCCCCTCCCAATATCAAATGTATGTGTTTGCCACTGCACACAAAAACATGTTGAGAACATCACTCCAAAAGTAGATCCGTAATGAAATTGCGAATGAGGTGATGGTGTATTCATGACTACGTTCTAGTAGCATTTGCAAATGCCACTTCACCACCACACTGACCAACACTCTCGTTCCAGCCAAACACAATAACCTGTTTTAACACTTAGGTTTGAACTACTGCTACTGCTGCTGACATTTTCAACATTGACAATTTGACTATAATCATACTAAGAAGCCTACCAACTTCCGAACGTCACAATCATAAATCTTGTGTTCCGGATGGAGGGGG
>JAUOBX010533610.1:0-10054 GCA_032360705.1 Eupentacta quinquesemita
CTCCAGATGGAGAAGGCAACGGGAACTCACATTTGAAAACCGTAGACAAACCGATAAACTATGTAATCTCTACAAAATTATTAATAGCCAATTCCCAGATATCTAATGAGATCAATAACTCCTAGCAGCCCGCAATCGACCAATGCAAAGCCAACGGGTGCACTCATCCGTCACGATGCCATCCTGCGAATAAATATATAACATTTACTTTGGCGCTGATCAAAGGGTTGGTATTAGCCTTGCAAACCGTGGGTGAACAGTTTGAGGCACTAATTATCTGCCGAGTCGAGCCTTAATTCTACATACTGTGTTTAGTTGATGCACTGAGGCTGTACGCCTCATTAGGTTTATAGAGTCTGACGATCATCACGGTGTCTATGTTTAGGACCTCCAGCAATTCGACGGAAGCACCATCTCTGTGGTGTAGATCTATACTCGGGTGAAACATGGAAACCAACATAACGTCAATTATAAGCGAGGGCATATCTCCTGGACTATAACAACCAGCTGTCATTCATTTCAGTGATCTGCGGAGCGAGAAAATTCCAGGTCATCAGAGACACATCTCGAACAAGACACGCGGGAATGGTCTGGTCTGACGACGATCAATTTCGGGACGGAGGACCCACGCTTGTCTTCACTCTTGGCTTGAGCTCGATGTTCTAATTACGAAAGGAATGAGATCAGTAGTACATTTCCCGATCTCCTAGAAGTGGACGGACCAGTGTAGAGCCGCGGCAACTTCATCTGAAAACTATTTAGAGGAGAACTGCCGGACGGGGACAGCGCGTCTCCATCAGCAGCAAAATATCCTTGTTCATATATTGGTTTCTGAATCTCAAACATTTACATCCTCAAATGCTTCGAAGAGGAATCGGAGAGTATTTTTCCTGGTAGAATTGGACTGATTGGTAGACCAGCAAAGCGAAGACAACAGTGTGCGCGAACTGATAGTTTTAGCATCCGACCACCACGCGGGATTGACGGGAATCAAGCAGCAACAGTCCTGCCTTGTCCTAATTATGGATTGTAAATCTGAAGCGTCTTTTCTCGTAGTTGCCTAACATCATCATTGGGATGGAACGTATAATGCTGACGATTATTATTTCCTTATCATCTCCCAGGAGCGATCGAAAATATTGCGAATGTGATAGTGGGTACGTGGATGCACATTAAGGCAAGGACTGATATATCGACTGTTTCGCGGGTCAACACTTCGTTTCTTTCAATCGTCGATTCTACTTGCTGAATCTAAGACTGTAGTACATTATCCAGACGACACGAATGCTGGAGGGCACTGCCAAGGACTGTTACCGCCAAACTCAGCGAGAGCTTCGATGTCGACGGACTGCTGGACGGAGTTGTCGGAAACGACGTTGAGGTTACAATCCTTGGATCCTCGGGTTGGGATCGAAGAGCTGAACTGTTTTCTCGAACAGTTCTCTGGCCAATTCCGACAGTTTAAATTATTCCGATCGAATCCTCCTGAAATGAATGAATGGCTATCTCAAGATTCAGATTTCAGGTATTTATATTGGCCTATTCGGCGTACCTTTTCGTTGTTCTCATGGCTTTATTCCACAAAGGGACTCACCATAATGTGATTCACGAGTTTACAGCTAATGCCGGAGTCCGCCGTGCGGGGGTCTCGGAGAAGACTGACCACCATACAAAGCATCTCGGACCAGATAAGGTAATAGAAGTTCTTATCATAGGATATTCTTTGCATAATACGCACACGCTACCCGTGTATTGTGATTGTCAGGGGATGAAGTTTATACTGTCCAATGACTCCTCGAAGATCGAAGAAGCAGATATTGTATTCTTTACATTGGGTGCGCGGAGAAATATGATACTAGATGACTGGCGGCGCTACCACAGGGGGAGGGATCCTTCTCAGATTTGGTCATTGGGTTCCCGAGAATCGCCGCAGACTTGCACAGCCGTGATTCCACCCTCCGATATGGTTGACGTTTACAACTGGTCATTTACATATCACAGCGAGGCGGACTTTCCGACACCCTATGGATGGTTCAATCAGTATGATTCCTCTGACCAGCTGCCGGAACCGAAGAACTGGTTCGCTACCAAGAAGAGACTGATAATGTGGACCAGTTCCGATTGCCCCCTTCCCACCTCCAAGTACCAGAGACGAGACTTTGTAAGAGCTCTCGGGAAGCATGTCAACGTCAGCATGTTTGGGACATGTGGAGACGGTAAACATCTACCCAAACACGAATATATCGAGCAAGCAAAGCATTACAAGTTTGTTCTCGCTTTGGAGAACAGTTGTTGTTCAGAGTACATAACCGAGAAGTTCTGGGATGCGCTGACTGAGTACGGACAGGTCCCAGTCGTATACGGAGCGACGAGAGAGGAATACGAGCGGGCAGCTCCCCCGGATTCGTTCATCTTCGTCCAGGACTTTGAATCGTTGACGGAGCTCGCTACTTACATCAGGAGATTGGGTGAGAACGAGGACGAGTACAATAAGTACCACGACTGGCGGAGACTGGGGTACACGATGAAGCAGAGTATTATCGAAGATAGGGTCTACAGATGTTATTCTGCGTGTCGGATTGCGAAGAAGTTAAGGGGAGTAGATCATTTACAAAAAAATGAATGTATCCCTCTTTTTACTGTTCTTTCGTTCGATTCCTGGTTGTTCTCCCCGGCAACGAACCGTCCCTCTGGGATTTTCCCCTTCATCGATAATATATCGGAGCAACACACGCCTGCAGATCTCTTGGAAGTATAGGGATAGCCACGTTCATCCTCAAGAATCGTTGAAGCGGTTACTCCGGCAGCCACGAGAACCAATATGAGAAGTTGTACGCCACCTATGGAAATAAAAAGACGGAATAATTTTCAATTAGATGTGATAATCATTTCGACGAATGTCCTGGAACATTGCGGTGAATACCTGTAACTATTGTGTAGTAGGATCTTAGGTACTAGGCCCTTATCTGAAACTAAAATATCACCTAAACTGACAATGGTGATCATGTAGCCTTCAGAATACACCCTCCGAGTTTAGCAGCAGCATTTACATTGGCCGAATGTGTGCTGTAATTATGTACCCCAACACGAACGACTCCAATTGCCAATTGAAGCGTGGTAGCCTAATTGGCTAAAGCGTCCGTCGAACTGGTAACACAGAGGATACCGGTTCAAGTCCTCGTTGCACCATTGGGCAAGCTTGCTCACAATGAGGGGGAGGTGATTTGTATGTTGCTGTCTGTGTGTGATGATCTCCTCCTTCACCTTAATATCTCGCTTCTGAGGAATTGTCTTGGTTGGTTACCTGGCGAAGGGTTTGCAGCTGACGGGAGTCACCCTTGCCAGAATGTATGAGATCGATACCGTTGCCCGGCTATAATGAGATACCCTACTATCTGTCTGGCTGAATAGTCTACACAGTACATCAGCACCCAGTGTAAAAAAACAGTATAAACTCTGACAATTGTAGTCAGTTTGCAGTAACAGTCCTTGGCAATGCCGGAGGGCATTGCCGAGGACGGTCACTACCAAACTCGGCGATTAATTTGATGTCGATGGACTGCCAGACGGAGTTGTCGGAAACAACGTTGAGGTTACGATCCTTGGATCCTGGTTGGGATCGAAGAGCTGAACTGTTTTCCCGGACAGTCCTCTGGCCAATGTAAAAAGAAACAGTATAAACTCTGACAATTGTAATTGGCTCGCACATGTTTGTATAGCAGTCTAGCAGACCATACTTCCTAACGGCAGGGCACAAGAGTGCTGGAAGTTTGTGAGAATGGGAATACTTGATACAATCATCATTCGATCACACCACGATCACACCATGAATACCAAAATAGGCTGCACTTGCTCGCAAAGTTTCAACCTGGGCGCATCAGGAAAATGTCATGATTTTCCGGGATTGGGTCCACGGTTCGGAAGTGAAAAGTGAACGGACGAACTAACGGAGAGATATGATGACTTATAGAACTTTCCTATTAGGCAGCACTTGCTGGATTCGGTTATTTGCCATCTCTCCTACATGAACACTTACTGAAGTCGCCCAATCGCATGGTGTCTAGTTTTCAGAAATGTCCCCGTTCAACGAAGGACGTCACATGAGTGGTAGTGCATAGGCAGCAGCAATGGCAGACGGTCTCACTTGAGCCGCTCTGCAATTTTGTTTTCAAATTCAACTTTCATTAGGCCTATTTTATTCGCTTTATTATCCTCGACGTCAGCTGTTTCTCAGTGTACTAGTAGCAGTAGTGTTCTCACTGGACTTTACCTTCTAGCTGTTCGTTTCCTATAGCTATTGGTTCTCAACATTCCAAATCAATGTTTTGTTTCGAATTCCTAACCTATTTTATCCGGCTCGTTTTAGCGTCATAGGCTACAATTTATAGGATATAGGGGCCCTAGTGCTATATAAATTTCCAACCGCGTCCTCGTGTTCCGATCGACTACTTCCGAACTGGACTTTATACTCCACATGACCTGTACCCAACAAACACCATGGACGGACAGAGCAATACCAATCCTGTTACACATCACGAGGATGTCCATGGTGAGTCTACCACTGTTTGCAGACCTGATTCACACAGCACAATGAACCACGCCCACACTGACGGACAGCATCACCCTGAAGTCCCCAGTGACTAGTCAGTTCCATGCTTCTTCGAGGCCAGTGCCCGGGCTCTCCCACCATCCTAGACCGAAGAGCTAGCTGATTCCTTCCACCAAATCAGCGTACAGTGAATGTAACTTCGTTTCCATTTTGATCATCCTAGCTGGATATTTGGCTACCAATCCCGGTCCATACCAAACAAAATACCCATGCATTATATGCAACACAGTAGCCAAATGGCGACAAGACTGTCCGCAACGTGATCAATGTGATGGCGGGTTCCATGTGGAATGTATGGAAATGAATTAGAAACACATATGAAAGGGACAATGGAGAGATGCACGTTTTGTCATGAATGATTTCAGTGTTTCCCAAATAGTTGGATATCTTGACTGGGAGAGATTCACCACCAAACGATTATAAGAGTCCGAGGCTAACAACTGTTTCTGGAACAAATAGACTCACTGGCTCCTTTGACCATGATAGACAAGTTCAAGCGCTCTCCAAAAGGACATCCATGATAGGCCAGGCAAAAAAGAACAGCCGTGAAATCTCAGGATGATTTCATTCCACAAAGATTGTTTTTAAAACCTCCCAGTCGATTTGGAAGTGATCGACATCCTGATAGACTCTGGATCCAGGAATAACAAATAAGACCTGGGAATCCTATCGAAAAGGATCACACCAGACCTAAAACCGTATGCTGCCACTACCAACTTGTCATGCAACAACTGTGACAGCTACTCCGAGCGATCTCATGCCGTATACATTTATGAAGGTTCCGAAGGTTCACAAAACCTGCTTTTGACATTCCTAATGTCTCACAAAAGGGATATTGTGTAAAGTACAACAGTGCTCAGGAGACACCATTTCAATTTCACTTCTAGAATATGCCCAAATGACGATTAGGCCCATACATGTTCCTAATAGCAAATACGGAACGGAACAAGAAGAGAAAAGCAGAAAAGAGAAATAATGCTTCAAACCTGCGCCAACGAATATAACATTCCTAGATACTGGATAGCCGATCCACATGCAGTGGACCTATATATCACTTTAATGGCTACGGCGGATTATTTTTCACTTGAATTTTATTTTTTATTGACATTTTGATTGATTTTTTTTTTTTTTACTCACTATCCATGGTCGTTTGCAACGGAAATGTTCCCCTTCTTATATCGAGCAATTTATGATCAATGCTTTGCTTATGGAGCACCAATACCGTTATGAATTGACACTGGAATTGTTTGAATATAGGTAAGAAGTGTACCAGTATATTGTCAGAGACGTGTTCCTGCATGCACCACCGAGCATGTCGAAGTACCTGCCCTTCTGTTGAATTTAAGCGTTTCTGAAAGTATAAATGAGAATAAATAGAGTGTATATGAGAGAATTATACATAACCTGCTAAAGTTCAAAATATGTTCTTTCCCTGCTATACAGCAAACGCTGGGACTACATGATAATTGAAGTCACATAGTCGTCCTACGGAGATGCGAACAAATGCTGTTGTTATGAATGTGATTGTGTCCCTCGACGTTTGGGATGGTATGACGAATGACTGACTGACAATTTTATTCGATCGCTACAGGTTCAGGAAGCCCTTGATGGCTCATCGAGGAACCCTGGCCGTTTCGATCGTGGATAAGCACCGGCCACTGGCGATAGCTCGCCTTCTCTTTTCCGACTAGTGCTCACATGATATCGAGGCAGAGGTGTACAATAACCATTCCCAACATTCTCCCGGGACCGCCATTTCACGTCTCCATTTGACGTACGACCAATAAAACCCAAAATTTGAACACTGTCTCAAATCCTGAAAGAAGTTTTTTCATCATTTTCGTAGTTCAACCACGTTCTCTGCATACAGCCGACCGACGAGACTTATTGCAACTAATCCGACAACAACAACCCATAATCACCAAGCCCACCCACCACCACAGACCACGGGCACCAAGACCCCGCCAGTTGTCACTGTGAGTACAGCCACCCCTGGAGAGAAACGCCCGATGGTGACTGTGGGAATCAAACCTGGCATAAACCAGAACCTCTGAAATGCTAGGCGTCTCTTATATCGCTCGCCCAGAGTTCCGCTGCAATTCAGGTACCGTATATGGAAACCTCGTGGCCCATCTGTCTTTGTCGATATCAATATCGGGCAGTTTGACTTCAGCCTATGAACGACGAGGCTCTCAAAAATTGGGCAGCTGAGGACTGGGCGACTTCAAGTAATTTGATGCAATCGTTCAAAATTTTGAATAAACCAAATAAAATGGAAATTAACTGCAGTTGCTAATCGTGGGTCAAACCTGAGAATATCCGACGAGTGTTGTTCCTCGATTCCCCCCAAAATCAGCACATTGCCTGAAAACACGCCCATTAAAGGAAACGGCGGCGCCCTTCGTGGTGAAATGATAACGTTTCATTATTTTTTGTTTGTTAATTTAATTCTGTAATAATTTATAGTCCCTCCATTTTCATCACCATCACCCATGATGTCTCCAGGTGGCGATTTTTGACGGTCCCTATCGGAATATCTTCACATTTCCATAGTCTTATATGACTTTTATCTGACACGAAACATAAATGTTCATCTCACAGCCGCGATCAACCACTCAATCGGAAATTATTAAGAACGTTATTTTTAATTATATCGTCACTGAGGTGGGAAGAACCACGACATTTATTAAAATTGTAGTCTCATTGAAGATAGTAGGATCGCTGGAGCAGAGTTGAGCGGCACCATATGTGGATCGGCGGTTCAAGATTTGCCGACAAGCAATGATCACTCTTGCGGGCTTTCTGTCAGTACTGATCAGATGATGTGACCCAAATGTTACAGAAAACCATAATGATATTTACAGACTCGCACAATATATCTTCTATGAAAAGTTTAAGTTTATACCATTCAATTTAGTGCTCAGTACTGCGTGGCCACATTCACTGGCGCTTCACAGAAAAAAAAACGGGAGAGACAAAATTACAGGATAACTAACTGAAAGTTCTAACATATAAATACGTCTTCAGTTTAGACGCGAAGTTGTTCAGAGAAGAACATTTTTCTCACCTCTCTCGGTCCGCTGTTCAACGCTTGGGACCGTCAACACTGAACGATATATCCCGGAATGTAGATGCCCTCGTGAATGGAACCTTCAGAACGAAGCTGGAGCTGTCGGTTGAGCGTGTTGAGTAGCAGCTTACATGTTGCTAAATTTGACTTGATAGATAAGAGGGGGATAAATTGTGAAGACACTTGAATACCAAAATGATTAACTTGTATTCTGCGCGGACGTGTACTGGGAGAATATGTAATTGTTTGAACGCATCAGTAGAGCTTGCATGAGAACTACATCCTCCTGAATATTATTTTTGCTGTTTGGTTCTGGATACGTTGTAGAGGCCACAGTGAATAGTGATCATTCCGGTAGGTTACCAAACAGGAAATCCATGTGAGAAAATATGAGGCAATTTGACATTTTGGGTGATGCATTAAAATCCAGATGTTTGCGTGGTCTTCCGAGATTATGCATTCCAATTGCTGCCACTCTAGCCGCCCTTGGGAGATATATGTTCTTTAAGAGTGAGATGCTGGTCAAGTTAAAAGAAGTTGTCATAGACAAATTGGGCATTTGGGGTGGGCTTTCAGTGGTTAGTGTGGAGGTTTAGTTTAGTGACGAAGAGTCAGAGAAGAGAATTCCTCACGAATAATGATGTTTATATTAATAATAATTAAACTCAAAGAGCGCAAAATGGTAATGGTTTCTATAAGTGATGGAACGTATAACTAACCAAGGTCGTGGATCCTTGGCTAGAGGTGGGGGAGGGGGCATGGTTCGGCGCGGAGCGTACAAGATAAATTGTTGGTTTCCGAACCCTCCAGATGGCAGCAGATGGCTCCTAGAGACTGATACAGCTATATGTACTCGGTTGTGATACATGGGTTACATGACTGCAAATGTCATTTAGCTAAAGAAATTCATAACAATTATTATTCCTCGAAAAAGCTGGTAATGCGATCACAAATAATTCGGGTAATATGTTTTTTAATTTTCTATTCCGTGACTAATTATAGCCTATATATTCTTACCGAAATCTGTACCCGACTATCCACCACAAATTAGTTCATGTGCATGCAGTCTGCCCATCTCCAAATCTCAACACGTTTCTGCATATATGGTTGCCTTTTATATCCGATCAAGCGATCAATAACAAAGACTGCGTTCATTTCAGAGGAAAATGCCAACACCACCAAAATATAATTACGAGCTGTCATAAACATAAGAACAAATAACGAGGTTCAAGTTAATGTCTTTCTCGAACAACTAGAGGAACATTTAGAGTCAACGGTTCGCCCGAAACTGAAAATAATAGTAGGGGCCTATGACTATTAGCCTAGGTTTATGTGATAAATAGAAATGGAGGATGGATAATACCGTCAGTGCGCGCGATTTAATTGATATGGATTTGACCATCGTATATTCTGACCACAGTAATATTTTACGTCAAATTCATCAGTTCCATACTTCCATTAAGTCTTGTTATTTTTCGGAAAAAGTCCATAATAATGCTGAGTCTTATATATTCATCGTATTTGTGCATAATTCTAGGTCTTTTCCCGTCTCGAAAACGATCATCCCGCATCCGCACATATATATGGAACCCGGCCTTTAGACTGCCAACGATTACATGTAGTACGTTGGTACGAGCATAATCACGATTTATCAATGATCAATCATACTAGCCGACAACTATATGTAGCATGTTGGTTCATAAGCGTTGGAGAAACGTTCACCTGCCGAAACAACGCCATGACAATGACTATCCCTCTCCGTCAAGAAGAAGGCTTTATGACTAGACTGCTTGAAGAACTGGAACTCCCTACATTTGAAAACCGTATAGACAAACCGATGAACTTTGTCATCTTGACCAGTTGTCTGTTCCATTAGCAATTATTTTGAATAAAACTCCGCAAGATGGTGTCGTTCCGGATGACTGGAAGAGAGCCAATGTTTCTCCTATATTCAAGAAAGGAAATCGGTCTCTTCCTTGTAATTACAGGCCCGTGAGTCTCATTAGTGTAGTTTGTAAGGTCATGGACTCATTATTTCGTGATCATATGGTAAATTATTTCAATGGGTAAGGTCTCGTTGACAATGTCCTTGAATAAATAATAGTTGAGACCAACGGGTTGTGATTATTGGACGATCGTGGAGGGTCGGTTCTTGGGCCATTATTCTTCCTTGCTTATATCAACGATCTTGAAGAATATGTGCATTCCAGCAATTTGCCGATGATACAAAGTTCTATCGGGAGGTCGTCTCGACTGAGGATATGGCAATTGTTCAAAGGGACCTAGATTCAATTTCCGAATGGTCTTCCGATTGGCAAATGTTTTTCAATGCTGATAAGTGCAAAGTTATGCATGTTGGTTATCACAATCGCAAC
>JAUOBX010533721.1:0-10054 GCA_032360705.1 Eupentacta quinquesemita
ATCGAAAAATTGTATTTTTAGCTCATTAGTATGCAAAAGCTGTGACGTCACAGACCGCCTTGCATAAAGTGTACCACAAAGGAAGCTCTTTTCGACACGTTGCGGTCTGACTGTATATAACTATATAGTTACGATTTATTAATTACGTGCTAATTTTCTTACGAAGGTAGGATTGTATGTGTATCTCAATTAGGGGGGTTGTTATGAATAAAATAACTGGAATGCTCAGGCCTACGTGAACTGGAATTTATTTACTTTAATGAATACACAAAGGTTTGTGAACTAGTAAGTTATAGGTCTAAAATACCCGACCATAGTCAGATAACTAGGTCGGTACTTTCCCATGTTCACGATTCGAAAACACGAATTATTTCCACACTACACACACTGCCTACGAGGAATACGAGGCATGAAACTTGTGCATGTGTGATCGTTACGTACATATATAACAACGACTACTTAGATTGGTTGTTTCTTAGCTATAGTTATTCGCACTCATTGTTGGGATAAGGGATCAGGTTACATATTTGAGTCATCTCCCTCGAATTCCAAACTCCTTCGTCAGTTGAATATATACATATATCCCCTACTGTCATCACGACATCTGGACGGATGTATTAGGCGCCCTAAATGCTCACCAACTTATGAGAGCACGTGCCTGTTACTTACCCGCGCCCACTCGCATCGTCAGTACAACCTAGACCTGCCCACTCACAGTCGTCACCCAGTCGTTTAGTTGTCGATCGCAAATTTGATGAGTAAACCTCACCCTCACAGTTTCCATAAGATTGGGGACATACGGTGAACGGTCAGCAGTAGAATCCTAAATCTAATATGTAGATCTATAACCACAACTATTTACCAATAACTTCCCGATTACTAACGAAACGTTTTAGCCTTTTGTAAAACACCATGTTCTTCTGATGAATAGAGAAGTGCTGGCAAAACTGCTGCATTATTGACCTCCACTTTGATGATACATAACACCCAATACCCGTCAGCCCGTTGTGTGAACGTACATGTCTATTATAAATTCCAGCAGTTTACACTGTGCTCGGTATTGTCGATGTAGTCGTTCAATTCACGCATCCTATAGTTGAACAGGAAATCATCTAGTCTATTTATATTTCCATTTTGTCGAGGTCTTGAGGAGTGATTTTAATGATGATATGTTATCAGGATAAATGAAGTCACATCTGCGCAATTAGCAGGCTACTGGAAGGATAAGTGCACGATAATTGCCTTTCTGAGCACAACGATTGAAAAAGAAGCAATTTGTTAATTCGGCGGAAGGTGATGGCATGTGAGAGCTCTGTATACTTTATCAGGCGCATGAGGCGTGAAGACTGCCCATGAAATTGTTTAAAATAGAGGTTATTAGTATTTCATCATTCTTTGATTATTTCCAGTGGGGAGATATCAGTACATGATGTGCATAGCAGCCTGCGATCAATTGCTACATCATATACGTTGTGTGTTTTCGCAATAATATTGTTGGATTGTATTTTTAATGGAGTATATATCGAGTGCACTGTCAAGTATGTAACTTTTTCCTGGGAAACTGCTTTGTTCAGTTAATTCACGTGCACAACGTATAACTCGTACGAGCGAGGACATATTGCTCAGAAATGAATTCCAGAAACTCTGCGGAAATTCGCTGTTAATCATCCAGCATTTAATCTAATGAAGTGAAATGATATAAAACAGAATATTTCATTTTAAACGATAGCATAGATTGTAGACACATCATGTCTTAATGTGTTTTTGTTTATTTGGTTACAACCAAAGAGCGATCCTCCAAGATTAGGGCAACATATTCACAACGTGACTAAGTTCGTGTTGCTTAAGCCGCCTTTACATATCTCCATTTGATGGGAATAAGCGCAGCCTCCAGCGGGCGGACACATTCCCAAATGAGGAGCATGGCATTCCTCAGGTCGTAACGATAGCCTACCATACAATCAACTGATGAATTATAATCCCTCCAGCAGATCGGTTACTGGCTTTGGAAATTAATCAGTCCTCCTCAATATCCGGAAAATTAGACCAGTTCAGTGCCTTATCACCGTTAGTATATGTGATTTCAACATTAGATATTGTTATATTCTGGTGAAGTGTAATTTATGGATTTCATTCCCAGAATCATTTCAACACAGGTGCAGAAAAATTAGTAGCATAACATACTAAGAGTCCTCAAGAATCCCGGATGTGGAAACTCGAAAATCCAATATGGCGTCCAAAATGCTCACCATCTTCGCTGTTTGGCACAACTTCGCCCCCAAATTGGATATTGCTTCGCTAGAGCATATACCATTCCGAATATAAACGCTGCGACTGATTGCCCTATTGTATGCATTCGCACGATACTTAGTTAACAACAGCATAAGGCTTCCGAATGAAAGCTTCCCAACTCTCTTGATACTTGATACTCGCGGCACTTCCGGTGAACCAAACTGACGATGAATGACGAAAAATGACGATGAATCAGTAGTTGTACATGATACACATTTGTGAGTGATATTATTAGAAAGCTACACATTTTCTTTCTTGGAAATAATCAATTTGAGTTCACTGGGGTCTTTGCAGTAGAATAATCACAGGT
The DNA here is from genome assembly GCA_032360705.1 of Eupentacta quinquesemita. Taxonomy (NCBI): domain Eukaryota; kingdom Metazoa; phylum Echinodermata; class Holothuroidea; order Dendrochirotida; family Sclerodactylidae; genus Eupentacta; species Eupentacta quinquesemita. The sequence continues at coordinate 2,603 of JAUOBX010533721.1, forward strand.
TGGAAAACATCTCGAGAAACATACATGTACATAATTCTAGCTTAGTAGTCACTATTATATATAGCTATGCACGCAATTCTCACTCATCGAGCGAGAACCTATTTGATCCGGTTTAACATGTATGTGCTCTTCTCTGCATGAGGCGGCCGTCCGATGGGGCTACGAAAGACAAGTGAATGCCACAGTGCAGCGCAAACTATCATGTGCTTGTTTGACGAGTCTATTCGTAATTTGACAGGGCACACAATTTGAGGGCTAGCGCCTGTCGTTATGTAAAAGTGTATTATGTTGTGGTACCATTACGAATACAGCTGTAACATGTTTCGCGTGAAAGTCAAAACTATTGTTACACGGGAGGGGGGAGGCAACTTCAGCAATTTATACTTCTAGAACTTTTGCATAAATAATTATTACGGATACGATGACGTTTTCGGTGCATTGTTTTGTCAACAGGATTCAGGATTGCACTTTTTCTTGGGAAGTGTGATGCGTTTTTTGGTCTTCAAAATCGCGCATTTGCCCAAGTCCTAGCGGAGTCGCGACTCTGATGGACGCGAGTACTCGACTCCGAACAATCCTGGAGTCGCCCAAGCGCTACCTAGTGTACTCAATGCTGCCAAGGATGGCGGCTATTTGAATATTGTATGAATATTATCTTTGCTCATGCTCCGTAAAACATTTGATTACTCAGATAATCGTTTGATTTGTTCATCATACTTCAAAACATATATGCAGAAGCTTGCTAAACTGGCAACACAAATGTGACATACATTGGGAATGTTGGCCATTTTGATTATCTATCTGGGTCAACCTTGCTGCCTTGGTGTATGCTATGTAACGCATTTGATCACTAAAGTAGTTACCGGTAGTTATATTGAAATCCCCTTATCTCAGATCATTAAAATAAACATATGTTTGAACTTCTCATGCTAAACTGGAGACGAAAGTTGATATACTTGGGCACCATTTTTGTTTATGCCCTGTAGAAACATTCGATTACTAAGGTGATAGTTTCATTGTATCCATCATCCCGCAAAACATACGAATGGACACCTTTTAATTCCCCTCGCTAATCTGGGGACAAAGTTTCCCCAAACAGGGAAAGGAGGACATTTGTTATAACTACTCGGGCGCCATCTTCGTTTATGTCATGTAGAAGCCTGTACTTACTAAGGTGATAGTTCTATCGAATTCCTCATCCCGCCAAACATTTAGATAGATACCTCGTTCATTCCCCATGCTTATCTGGAGACAAAGTTCTTCCAAACAGGGAAATGGCGGCCATTTGAATAACTATTCGGTGCCATCTTTGTTTATGTCATGAAGAAGCCGTTGAATACTATGGTGTAGTTTCATTGGAATCCCCATCCCGCAAAACATATTAGTAGACACCTTGTTCATTCCCCATGCTAATCTGGCGACAAACAGGGGAAATGGCGGCCATTTTGGACACCATCTTGTATTTTCAAATTTCCACAACTGGGATTCTTGGGGACTCTTAGTATGTTATTCTACACATATTCCTGCACCTATCCTGAAAATTCAACTTGTTACCAGCCATGTCCACCGCTGGAGTGATTGTGGGCAAATGCTCCTGGCCTAATATAGGGAGTTAACTAAACAGAACCTCTGTAGCCCTCGAACTCAAGATTCGCGACACAGTCCTTCCCGAACTTTTCATTAATTCAATTGCTCCTGGTGCATCAACGGAGTGTGGTATTCGGTTCCTGCCTTCGAAACGGTGATTGCAAATCGATTCATTACCGGTATGTCGTGAACTTCAAAGAGTCGATAATTCAATGGAGTGGTGTTTCAGTCGGAAGGAGTCCAGACGAATATGGGCTGGTGTATATGTACTCATTGTTCCCTTTTGTATTCGATAATAATTTTTAATTTTGAAGAATGAATGATAGGAAATATGAATATGATTGACATCACCAAGCATCACAACCATAGTGATGTTAAAGTCAGTTAAAGATGAAATTACCGCAATAGAATGTAGCATGTGTAATCTTATACCATATACCATTTCCCTTGCCAGAATGGTATTTATGGTAAGGAAAAGTCGAGAAAATGTAATGAAGTATGAATAACTTACCCATGATGATCAAATCCTTGACTTTTTCGGAACAAATGTTAATTGTTTCCATCTACAAAGTTTCGTTCACATCTGACCAACATTAAGACCCGTTCGCAATTTTTTTTGCAAATGACCCCTGACCACCTCAAAATACCGTCGACTTCTGCCGCCCACAAATATAGCTCCCATTCACTGATTTTTATCCAAATCCGACAAGCGTCACGTTTTCGCATGATAAGTAATACAAATGTTGCCCTCAGTGACCCTAAACTTATGGAAGTTTCGTAGGAAACAAATGTAGTTCAATATATCCAAGTTTCGTTTATTTCTTACGAATGAAATGACCTCGACTTGTTTTCGCAAACAAATGTAGGCCGCTATCCCCCATCCATCAGTTCTTTGTCCAAATCAATAAAATTTAAAAATTCGGATGGATAATGCAAATATGACTTTTGCATGATTTCAAAGCTACCTCAAGTTTCGTGACTTCTGTCATTACCATCGTAGTCCCCATCCAACAGTTTCGTTCAAATGCGACAGACTGAAGATGATGTGATATGCCACTGACTGGCTGTGTCTATTTAGCGCAAGGGAAGTGAACCATGGAGATGCGAGAAATAGCAGTATGACAATAATTCACAAAATTGAATTAAAATAACCCAGAAGCTGTAATATATCAGCAGTTCATGTAACCTACCTCTCTGACTGTGTTTGATTAGCGCGCAAGGAAATTGAAAGTAGGAGATGCGAACAATCACAGCATGAATATACTTCACAAGATTGAATTATTCGGAGCAGTGTTCTCTGTTACGAAAACAACCAGAAGCTGTGATATATCAACAAATATCGAAACTGGATAAACAGGGATCATTGATAAGTTACGGAAAGTGCTCGTGGTTGTTTTCCTTGTCACATATGACATATTTTGCCTCTGTATTATCTCAAAATGCAAGTCACTTCACCAAAAATATTTCCTCCCACAGCATCATCGACAAGCTGTGATTCATTAGTAGGATGCTACGTGACTGTTCTCCCGTTGCTGCTGATGAACAATTTCGAGGAATACTGCGAGGATACCCCATGCAAGTAATTAGGCATAGGCGTATCATTGCGATACTACTAATTATGGCGCCACTCAAAATAGCCTAAATAGCATACTGTCAATGCGGAACACATAAACATGGACGGGGCGAAGTTGATGGAATAATTCAGAGGAAATTGATCAGTTTGAAGAACCGAAATGATAGAAACAAATAATGTCAGCAATAATCACGTCCTCGATTGGGGAAGAAGTAATTGTACATGAAAGTTTCTGAATGGGTTTCATACTGTGTGGGCACGCATTATTCAAATACAGTTGAATAAACAACAATAAATAACATTGATACATGGAATATGGTTTGTCAAAAATGACAGTAATTAGTATAAATTGCATCATGGGTTCAATTAAATCTCCAACGCTCAACTGCTATGAAGAGGGGAGGTGTAAAATCACGTAACTCGTTATCATCATCTCATTTGTCCGGATGAGTCAGGTCGTTGTCAGTTCGCCAGCTCACCCATATTCACTGGTGCTGGTGGTCATTGCCACGGTTGCTATGGTAACACTTCTATTTGGGGAGTTACTTGCATTGAGGGGCACCCCATAGTGGGGTACCCATGGGTGTCAAGGGTTCAGTAACAAGATACACGCAGAAAGAGTTCCGTTCGTGTGTGCGTGAGCGCGTGTGTGTGTGTGTGCGTGTGTGCGTGTGTGTTCGTCGGATTTTTGGTTGTTTTTCCGTAAATAGGCCTATTTCAAGTTTGGAATTCCCAAACTCTTTCAAAATTCACACAGGAGTGAATGGTCACTGAATGCATGTTTCCTCAGAAATGTAGGCGAAAATTCCGCGAAATGCTGAATTTGGAGTGACTCCAAACTTTGCAACAAAGAGAGAAAATACAAATTACAGATTTGTCCTCGATCTGGGGCAACAAAATGCAGAGTGCCTACGTCGATGACATGCTCGAAGCGCTTCACAAATATTACCTCTAATCATTGGTGAATTGACACTGCATGTCCCCACACAGTATTGTCATTGTCGCGTTGCGTACACGGCACAGGTAGCAACTTCCCCACACCTAAAAACTAATAATGCACACAACCATATTCTCACCTGTTGTATTCCTTGACGGAGTCAAGGGAATCCATTCAATCATGACAGTTTGCGTGTGCGTGTATGTGTGTGTGCATATGTGTGTACCTGTATGTGTGTATGGGTGGGACGCCTCACGTCTGACTTATTAACACAATAACTTGACCCCTGTCTGAACGGATCAAGATGATACTTGATGAAACGTTCTATTTCTATTAATTCCTATCATTTCCGAACGAATTCACGCGGCAGGGAAGAATGAAGCGCTTTCACTTCCTCCAATAACATCCCCAATAACAGGACACAGTCGTAAAGACGTAGAAGAAGTAAGTCTGCTGTCGTACGTTTGTAATTGCTGGATAACTGGAGTAACCGCCCCATCACATTTGCGTCGTTTATGTACCTGCAATCACCGTACATCATATGAACGACGACATAGACGTGTCACTTCGACATTTATTACCGTTTTGCGATTGCTTTTGAAATAAACGATGCAATATGAACGCTAATTTATTGCTAAAACGTGCTAATTCAAATGCACAAGGACTCGAATAATAATCTATAGTGCGTGTAATGGTTCATTTTAATGTGGCTTTATGACTAAATAGGGGAAAGGTGAACTTCCGGCTGAGCTAGAGAGATAACGAAAACCTCTCCATTTGATGGATGGATACATTCAGGCCAAAAGATCGTAGTCAGGGAACTTAATTTGCATAATTGTACCCCAAATCCAATGCGGCTAGCAAATGCGCCTACAGCAAAATGATACTTCTCATTCCGTTGATAATTACCTACATCCACATAATGAAAAGTGATATATTCTCAATGGAGTGACATTCATATTCCGTTCTATGGAAATAATTCTTATCATGTGTAGTCTTAATTTGACTCAATCGATGGATGAATACATTTAAGCCGGGAGATCGTACGTGTATGCATGCAGGGAACCTAATTTGCATATCATTGTAGCCCAAATCCAAAGCGGCTAGCAACTGGGCCATCAGCATAATTATACATCTAATTTCGTTAATAGTTCCCACATTCACATAATGATAGGTGATATAAGATTAGTGATATAATCCCACTGAAGTGGCATTAACATTCGGTTTTGGGCAAATAACTCTTATCACGTGTATATTCAACTCTTGAAAAACATTTATGATTTGATAGGTATACTTTTTTAATATATCAATCTTATATATAATTCGATAACCGGTGGCTCATCCCACCTTGAACGTGGATTATTGATGATTGCATGATATTTTGTAGGTACAGTGGGCTAGTATAAACTGTAACTACTATATGCAGGCCTCATAACTTGTATTAGTCTCTGGGCCTGTTTCTCAGGGTATTACGATCAATCTCGAATATGTATTGGTGTTATCATCGCATGCAAACTACTAACTTCATTCGGTAGTTTGCATGCGATAATAACACCCATCGCATGCAAACCTAACTCTCTGTGAAACCGGATCCTGACTTGGTAAATGATATGCTGACATCGAGTCACATTATTACCTATAGTAAAAATCTGACATAATCTCAATATACCAGTAATCATTGACAGGCATAGTCATTGGATTTTGTGCTCTTGAGTGCGATTACAGAATCCCGATTGAAGTTAGCACTGTTTCAATTACTTATAAATGAAAATGATCAGACCAGAAGTAGTAGTTACGACATTCAGCTCTTGCACAATCTGTTGAAAAACTCCCAGAAAACCATAGCACTGGACGCTTTCCCGTCAGCGGGTGACGACAATCCTCAAATACAGGTGTTAAGGCGGTGAACGCGTGCAACAACGATTAATGTCAACAGTTGGTTTATTCTAATCATTTTCGTGGGGTTTCTGTACCATTCGGCCAATAAAATATATAAAACGATGCCAGCTACAAACACAGTAAGCTGCAGCGCAGCTTGAAAAAAAAGTCAAAACTTCTTCGAAAGCGGGGAAAAAACGGGAAAAACAGATAATACATGTTTGTTATTTCGTAGCTCTGTTGGATGAACAAAAGTTAAGCTTACATGAAAAATTATATCCATTACACTAAAAACAATCATCGTCATATACACCAGTTACTGGATATATCGCGGCATGCCTCAATGGAGAGGTTGGATGGCATCGATATACTAAAGGACTCTCAATCTCCATCGCCTGATTGAGCGTGTGGACACATGGATACAGCAGTTTCTGCAAGCTGACTGAGGTCTAATGTCTTCACAAATTAGAATGTCATTGGACACGGGCTATTGGAGGAGCACTGATCGAAGATATGATAATGCTATCTCCAGTTTGAATGCACACTTATAGTGAGGTAAGTGATGCTTGACGTCTTAGTGTTTTTGTTCGAATTTAGGGAGCAGTGCAGATAACACCCATACATTAATTCATAGAGAACATTATCATGTAGGTAATCATCTCGCAATTAAAATAGGTCGATTCCTAGCTCCGTTGTCTGAACGGGATAGGGAGCCATGAATAATTTCATCATTTATCCAATTTTATTCAATACAAATATACATCCAAGCTAGTTGGTTAGTTTTTGAGATACAGGCGGTGGTAACTGAACAATCTAGCATTTTTAGTGGCCATAAGTGAAGTTCCTGGGACTGTTATTTTTTTATCGTGCTAGTGATAGTTTTGGGCGGCGAACACAATGGTGCAATCTGTTCCTCCATATCTTGATTAGTTTTTGATATATAGGCGATAGTAACTAGCTTATTCGAGTGACCCTAACTTGATAACGCAATATGCTATGAACTGCTATTTACTACTCGATCATTGGATGCAAAGCCGGAGAAGTCCAATGTATACGGAATTGTCCTCAATCTATGACGTCATCGCCCAGTATAGCGTGTTCACCAATTCACGAGATGTTCTCACCGGACAACCAACTTCGAAGGCAGGTTTCTCCACAACGGTTCACCCGATTTTTTACGGGAAAGGTACCGATGAGTAGCTGATAAATTACTCTTTAATATATCAACATGACGTATATATATGGGTATGGTGGCACGTTTCCCATGCATGCAATCTCTTGACCAGGCTTTTGTTCCAATTCACACGGGCTGCGATTCGTCTGTCATTTTTTGTAGGATTTTGCTGGTTCATGTACTTTTTGAAGACTTTCTGTAAGACGTATACCTGGATATGTGTAAGTAAACTGCGGCTGTGCTCTTCATGTGACTTTAGCCTAGGCTTAGAATTAGAATAGAATAAACCTAAAATAGAATGGA
>JAUOBX010533943.1:0-10053 GCA_032360705.1 Eupentacta quinquesemita
ATACCTCATTTATTTGTATAATTTGGGGGGAATGCCTAAGATTTGGGTTATCTTGATGAACAATGTGAAACATATTTTGGACAGAGGCGGGGTGGGATGTTGGTGCTGCTCCAGAGGTGAGTTTACTTGAGAGGCTGAATGATTTGTGACTATCAAAATGAAGCCTGTACAGAGTGCAAAAGGACATTTTGATGAATCAGTCCTCTTCGATCACTTTGGGTTTATTAGGAACATTTTATGTTGGGGGAGCCTCCTAGCCGCTCTCCTCCCCAGGAGAGCCCCCACGTCGAATCCCTCACCCCTTCATCCCTTCTGCCTCACCCTGCTACTCAGTCAGCCCATGGTCATCTTGATGAACCCGTTAATGTGTCGCCTTTGTCGGATGAATTTTTGATGAGTCAGTCCTCTTCGATCATTTCGGAAAGTCCAATATATACCTTGTACAGTACCTTGGGGCCTTAGGAACATTTTATGTTGGGGGTGCCTCCTAGCCCCTCCCCTCCCCGGGACAGCCCCAAGTCGAATCTCTCCCCCTTTCATCCCTTCCTCCCTTCTGCCTCACCCTGCTACCCAATCAGCCTATGAACCTGTTAGTGTGTCACCTTTGTGGGATGAGTGATGCGGTGGGGTAATGAGTAACTTCTTCTATGCACTCACTGGCTCCTGAACCTCACAGATTTTGCCAGGACTTGAAATTCTACAAATCCTCCACAAGAAGAAAATGACATTTTACAGGGCTAGAATTAACTCAGAGGCTGTGATCATCAATTCCTTGCAATGGCCTTAGTGTCCTTGAAAATTACTCTTTTTCAGAGCAATTTGGCCTCTGGTGCCCATTCCAAATACCACATAGAGGACAATACAATTTCCCCATATTTAGGTCTTGGTACCCCACAGTTTTGTAACATTCTCCTGGAATATTGGAAGAATGGCCTTGCCTCCCTAAAACCTCAATTCCCGTCCTGATATTCCCATGGTAGTATCCAATGCTCTCATTACTCACCTATTTGGCAGCTGAATGTGCCACACCTGTTATCAGTTCCCCTCTGAGCCCTCCCTCCAGGGCAGGAATTAAGCGGGGGCGCGGGGCTATTAGCCCCATGAAATCTGAAAATAGCCCCATCAAAGATGTCATGGGGGCGGAAAAAAAACTGATGAGGGAAGAGAATAGCCCCATCCCACCAAAAGCAGCAGAAAATTATTATGAGAAATTTCATTTCTGTGCCTGAAATTGACCAAAAATGTATCAAAATTCATCAAATATGAGGAAGTAGAAGCTTTCAGATACTTTCTGATTCTCTTTCAATCGAATTGTAATCATTTCACAGTGCTTGGGAATCCAAAAGAGCCCCGTTCATTGAATAAAAGCCCCATGGCCTTGTTCACGAGGGTTTTTTTCCATGAAAATATTCCAAAAGAGCCCCGTGACCAAAAAATTAGTTCCTGCCCTGCCTCCCTCTTATGTGTGATATGTACCCTCCTCCTGAATATATTGCACCTCTGTGTGACCAGTGGTTCAGTTGCATGTCATGATTGACACAGATTCTCCATCTTGAATTTGTTAGTTGTGAGGTATGGCAGTTGGCACACATTCTCCGCCCCACCCCCAGGCCATCCTCTGGTTCATGAGCGATTTGTGATCTTACCGTCCTCCAGAATATATTGCACCTATGTGACCAGTGGTTCAGTCCCATGTCCTGATTGACACAGATTCTCCATCTTGAATTCGTTACTTGTGAGGTATGGCAGTTGGCACACATTCTCTGCCCCACCCCCAGGCTATTCCCTGGTTTATGTATGATTTGTGATCTTACCTTCCTCCTGATATATTACACCAATGTGACCAGTGGTCCAGTTGCATGTCCTGATTGACACACATTCTCCATCTTGGAATTGTTACTTGTGCCTCATATTTCCTCCCTCCACCCCCTCCTCCCAGTGCTATCCTCTGGTTGATTTGTGATCTTACCCTCATCCTGATATATTGTACCTCTGTGTCCAGTGGTTCAGTTGCATGTCCTGATTGACACAGATTCTCCATATTGAATGTGTTACTTGTGGGCTATGGCACACATTTCCTGTCCTCCCACCTCCCCATGTGACCTGTCCCACTTCCACATCTGGTACAGGGACAATTCAACCTTCACTTGGGATTGAAACCCCAAAATAGATGGGCCCAAAGGGCCCATGTGTGAAACCTGTCTCAAATTTATTATTGGGAGGGGGATTCCCAGTCATGATGACCTGCTATGAACCATCACTTAGAATAGATCTTCAATTTCTCATTTGACTGGCTGTTATCTAAATTAAACATTGCAATTACTCGGCCTACCTAGAGGTATGTCTTGCGGGTTTTGATGTTGGGTCTCTGCCACAGGGCTGTGAGGGAGACTGGTAACATTGTCTCATTTATGATTGAAGCATTCCGCATCGCCTTTCCCACATCACATATTTCAATTGGTGTTATTGCAAGACTTGCAAGACACTTGACTATTCACATATTGAGTTGTCTGAGTTCCATCGTGTCATCTGGTACAAATCTATCTGATTTTGTATTTAGTATTCACCATTAAATTTTTGTCCAATTTGAAATCTGTTGAGTTCAGTATGTATGTGCAGTATTCAGTAGCTTTGAGTGGCTGTGGATGCCCAAATAGTGTCTTTTCAGCGCTTGGGCCTCCTGGCTTTACAGGGTATGTAACGTTTCCGGACAACTCCCACCCGGACAATTGCCACCCAAAACGTGACCCTAACTTTCGACCCTAACCCTAACTCTGACATTGAAAAGCAATTTTGCTGAGTGGCAATTGTCCGGGTGGGAATTGTCCGGGTGCCAATTGTCCGGTCACGTATGTAACACCCTGCTTGTATACATTGCTGGAGAAACTCTTAGTTTCGTCAAAACTCAATCCTCTCATGGTGGCCTCCTTCCTAGTGTTGGTGATTCTCACAAAAAGTTGTTCTCCACAGCTTTGGACCCCCCAAATCTGAACACATGGTTGTACTCTTGCCACAAAATAGTTACTGGACAAAATAGAAACTGGACAAATCTCTTTGCCGATTTGGGCATCGATTTGCTGATTTTTTAACGTCACAGAACCGCAAGCGCTTCGCTGACCTCGCCTCGCGCGAGTTAGGTTACAGTATTTGTATCATTAGTTGGCCTTTCATTCTGGAAATCGGTTGGATATTTCCACCAAACCTGATCTTATTGATCTGTTTAATAATTCGTTATAATGTCAATTGATCCATAGAATTCCATTTTAGCGGAAAACAACCAGAAAATAATACAGTTTAATGTTTAGAATGTCTCCGTCCACAACCCTAATAGGACCGAAGTAACCACAGGAATGTGACACTCGGTCGTAAAATCTCTCACCCAAGGACATGCAAGTTCGTCCCGCCTACATGGCACACAGTTCTGTCATGAACCAATTCAGATCAAATATTGTCTATCTATTACCTAGAATGTCAGTAGGGCATCGGAAGTGCAAGAACCCAAGTGTGAGGTTGGACGGTGTAGTTTCTATCTTTGTTGATTCCAATTGCCAGGTATGCCAACTGTTCTAGGTTAATGCTTTGTTTACATATGTCAACATTTCTTGTCATTCTTAGATGTACACAGTTTACTTTCTCTGGTCTCTGTTTGGTCTTCATTGAAATCCTTCACCTTATCGTGTTTAATTTAAAGTATGCTGAACTTGGAAGTACCATTCTGGCTAATTACACATATTAGCCCATACCACCTTGAGAGCAAGATCCTTCAAGAGATGGAGGTACCTGGGACTTGGCTCAACATCCAGGGCCTGACCTCAACTTTTTGGATGTGAAGATCACAATATTTTCTGTTTGGAGCCAGTAACTAACAACAAACCTAGGGCAATCAAACAATCACATCTTATACTTTATTCCACAACCCCCAGCTATCCAATAACTCCAATACTGGATTTTGATTGGCTGATCGCGTTCACGTGGCCATCCCTTATTTTTGCAATAACAGGCAGCTGGTCGCGTTCAGATGATCAGACTGGATGCAGAACGCATGCGAAATGTGAACAATCGAATAGTAGGAATCGGTTTACTCAGTCGAGGCATTAGCCAATCACCCATGTTTTGATTGTTCACAATTAGAACGTGGTCCGACTAGGCTTTGCGTGCGCATTAGGTAGCGCGCAATCATTGTGACGAATTTCTACCGCGCAGACAGGAGGCAGTACGCATACGAAATATGAATTGGTTTACTCAACTGATCAGTGGACGCATTAGCCGAGCATTCATGTTTTGATTGTTCACAATCGGAATGCAATTGTGGTCCGACCAGGCTTTGCGTGTGCATTATGTAGCACGCCCCCACCATGACTAGATTCTACCGCGCAGCTCCAAGGCGCTGATCAACTCATTGCACGCGCGCTATACTGTATCGCAGTAGTATTGATAACACCATTAGCGTAAAAGTTGCCCTATTGCCCAATTTATATATTCAAAGATACAGTATTTCTAGCGAAATTTCTTGTTTCTTCGATTTGGGGATTGTAGAATAGAGATAAACCGTGAATGTTCGACTTTACTGTATCATGAACAATCTCGACTCAAAATTCAGCTGAATAATGGACTCGGCTATACGTCTCGTCCATTATTCAGCTGAATTTTGCGTCTCGACTGTTTATTCTCCGGTAAAGTCTCACAACTGGCACTGCGTTTTATCCCTTAATTCATAACATAAAAGCTGAACACTTACACACCATTACCGATATTTTTTTGTCAAAATTTCTAATTTTGTCAAATTTCACTCGCCCGACACTTGCCCTTGGGCAATTGAATTTGGGCAATTGAATTGCCCTTGGGCAAGTAATTTAGGAACATTACTTGCCCGACTTCATAACTGTCTACATATAGAATTTACTGAAAATATACTCCTGTTTTCAGAAGTATCATATTCAGTCAAGTTTTAAAAGAAAGTTGATGTCATGTCCTGACATCCTCTCTGATCATAAACACAAAAAATCAATCTCGGCAGAAAACATTTTATAACCCTGTTGCAGTTCTGATCCAGGAAAAAACAGAACTATAGGTTCCCGAACCCTCTTGTATCTATATAATTCTACCATTTCTCCATAGGATATCTACAACGTTTGGACTTAGGATTGGTGATGGACTCATGGTGACATCAATATTGCCTTGAAGAGAGTTCAGAGGAAATTATTCAATGTGGTAATGGTTGAGCTGTCAAGAACCTGCAGAAAGTGACATGAATTCATGGAATGGTGTGCCTAGAACTATTTCCTGGAATCATGTGTCACATTGGCATCCATGTTATGGTGTGCTTGGAACCATTTCCTGGAATCGCGTCATGAGTAGTATTGCCATACATGATTGTAGCCACTTCAGTCATAAATTGAAAGAAAGAGGGGTGTCAATCAGTCAGTGTCGGAGAATAATGGCAAAAAATCCTGGAAGAACATGAATGTTTTCCTGGAACCATTGATTTGACATCAGTTCTTTGACATCAGTTTATATAGTTTGTAGCCATGATAATTATTGTCTGTTGAAACAATTCCAATCGTTTACTACTGTGGTCTGAACTCTTGATACACAGTCTGTACTTACAACAAGGTTACTCAGTCGTCAAAGTAATTTCTTAGTAGAATGTAGTAGGAGAAGGATGACTGTCTATGTTATTAAACCATTCTCTTTTCCAGGCGGATTTTTCCTGATGATCACAGAAATCTAAAGAAGCAATTTGATCATTTCATGGCCTATTTGGTATTACAACAAACACTGACAATGCACACTAGGGTGTGTGTTCCTTTCCCCTCAGGGTGGAAAACACCAGCCTAACAGGCCTAACAGGAAAACATGTGTTGATGAAGAAAACATTAGTTTAGGAGATCTGTCCTCGGGCAATGAGAGATACTGTTGACATATTCACATTAATGTTACACTGGATGGGAACATTCCACAGTTTCCCTCAGGCTCATGGTGGAACGTTCTGTAGGCAGGGGAGGTGGAACTGGGGGGCCAGAGAGTTCCCAGGGAGAACATGCTCACGCTTTCCTGAAGAATATTACCGTAGTGTCATTTAGGGCGAATGTAATTTTGGGCATACCATACCGCATGTAACCTAATGTTTTGCTAATGAAAGGGTACAATACTTTCGTACAAAAATAGGGGGTGCTAGACTAACGAATTATGTACCACTCCCAAATTGCATCTATGAACCCATCATTCTGAGAAAATTTGAAACTGTAGGTAACGTATGAACCGATGAAATAATGCCCATGCCCCCTACTTTTCTGACAAATGCTTATATAGTATCATTTTACACCTTAGTGTGCCCTCCAATTCTCACAGGATTCCATCACCCCTGATATGCCCACAGTGATAATTATCAAGACCTTCAAGGAAAAATGTAGCAGGTCTATGTTACCATAGCCCATTCTTCCTATTTATCAGAAAAGGTGTCCCGATTCGTAACATTTTGGCAGCTCAATCCCACACTCATTTAAGGAATGGCAAAAATAAATTTACATGTCAGAGATCAGTTCCCTTTCAGAGTAAGGATCATCTGCTAGGAAAGCTGCCATAGAAAACAATAACAAACCCTGTCTCACCCCAAAGGTTATACACATATACATTAAAAGTCTCCAGCTCATGTGATGAAAAACATCCATGTTCAGTGAGTGAGTGAATGTTGACCCTGAAGGGAAATTGCCCCCAGGGAATATCACTTTGCAAAAAGGTTGTGACATTCATGTGTCTGAATATTAGAGTATTATCCCCAGGTCTGTCCCAGCTAGTGATCGGAAGCAACCCTCCATGAATGCCATTGAATGGGTCATTAGGTTCCAATGGGAAGCCATGTATAAGTTACAACCTGTTGCTGTTTCAAGTCGATCCAAGTGGAAAGTTGGAGCTTCTGTTTAGAAGCACCATAAATTTTAACATTTCGGGACTGTATAGCTTTGCAGAACCGATGTAGTATGAGCCTACAGTGAGTTGATGGCTAGTTTCAAACAGGTTCTGCCCACACCCAGGTCACTCTTGTTTTCTGAGTTATGTATTTTTTCTGCGCAGTACGCACACATCACTAGCTCTCGTCCCAGTTGAGATGCAGGTACATTTTGCTTCGCCAGGTGAGCAGTGGTGTATTGACTTCTTCAGAACTATTTAGGACTCAGATCTAACGAGAATAAAATTGAACGAATAGAACGACGCTGTGTGTTTGTGGTAGGAAGAGGTCGAGGCAATTGCCAAAATGAGATATACCAGGATATTAGGTAAGGGGCATGTATAAACGAGAGGGATATGCAGGCAGATTCATTATGACATTCCTCTAGCCTGCTGTGGTGAATTTTTCAAAGAATATTATTATGAACTTCTTCAGCTCTATTCATTTGAAGTCAAGAAACCCATGTATCACAACCGAATACATATAGCTGAGGACAGTCTCTAGGAGCCAGCTGCTGCCATCTGGGGGGTTTGGAAACAAAAAATATATCTTGTACGCTCCACACTGACCCATGGTAGCGCTCCGCTTACGGCGCTTAGATGGTAGTTTTATGCCCTCCCAAAAAGGTTATGCCCTCCATGTCCCCCCCCCCCCCCTCCTAGTCTGAAAATCCTGGTGACGCCACTGCTAAGAGTTAACAGGTAGTTGCGCCCTTGGCTATCCTGTTGCTTCAAAACTGGATGAGGAAGTGTCTAAAGTTCCCAGCCCTACCTAGCTACCCTATCAGGATCTCAAGACCTTATCAATGTTGAACTCTTGCCTGGGTGGGTCATGAACATCACCACAATATGTGGCATTGCCCTGACTTTGTTGAGGGTTCAGCCTGTATGTATCCTGTCCTGGCGGAGCCAGCCTTGAACATGACCAATCTGCATGGGGGTTAGTCAATAGTCAGGGATCGAGTCATGGCCGTTCTGCGCTGGCAACCCTGGCTGGCATAGCTAGCGATGACCCCATATTGCACTTTTAGGTTTGGAGTAGCTGATCACTCATTCTCACCTCTAGAGGCAATCCACACCCGCCACCTGTAGAGTTTGGCAAATATACAGAATCACACAAAGCAAATGTGTCATTAGCGTTCCTTTGTGTCCACTCTTGGTGAATGGTACGTTAGCCAAACAAGAGTGTGCCGCGATGTCTGTTCAGAAGACCTGTCACAATCTGTGTCAGGTGAGAGATTGTCCTAGTAAATTTGTCAAAAGTCACTAAAATCAGTCACCTCCAGCCTAGTTTTGAGGCATGATTGAAATGAGACGAAATAAAAATATTTACATACAGTTTGTGTTCGCTTAACTCTCAAGTCTAGCCCTTAGTCCCCACCCAGAATGGTTGCCAGGCAACTGCCACCCGGACAATCGCCACCCGGACAATTGCCACTCAAAACGTGACCCTATCCCTATATCTGACACTAAGAACCAATTTTGCTGAGTGGGAATTGTCCGGGTGCCATTTGTCCAGGTGCCAACTGTCCGGTCACGCCCAAAATAACACATAGAAGACAATAACAATACTCTGATTTGGCCTGGTGCTCCGAATAATGACATGCCCTTGATATAGGTGGGAACGGCCTTGCCCTCCTGAAACCTTAATATCAGCCCTGCATAAGTTTACACCCATGCAAGTGCAGTTAGGAATGCTGATTTAAAGAACTGCTAGTAGTAGTAGCATCTTCAGTGATATATCTTACATAAATGATAATAAACACTAAGTAATCTCTCATGTTGCTACTGGCGCCTGGGGACTGATTGAATGTTCGGATCAAGGTCACCATGCCTCCAGGCTCGCACATGCCACACATGTGGTACATGGTAGTAGGTGTCTGTAGCTCTGTGGTATCCCAGTAGGGCATTCACAGCCTATGTGGTGGGTTCACAGAGTACCATGGTATTGTTACAGGTGATTTATGAGGCGGCGCCTGAAGCACTTTGTCAGAGTGATATGTGGCCCATGGGACCACATAACCTCTTACTATATGCTGTAAGACACTGTGCTGATCAAACAGCTAAATATAGCCTTATAGGGCCTAGAGTTGGTATAGGAGACAACATTAAGGTTCCCATGTTCAGAGCGAGGTAGCCTAGTTACATGTAGCTAAGGTTATAAGCTTGTGATCAAGAGGTTGTGGGTTCAAGTCCATATTATACCTTGATTCTCTGCTCTACCCATGTGTAAATGGGTACCCTGTGAGGTCACCTTCATAGTTTTGTCCTGTATGTGGCTGCAACACAATGGAAAGGCCACTGTGGAAGTTGTAAAATGGCATAACAGACTTGTGTGCAGGTGCGAAAAAGTAATAATTTTCCACTAAATTGTGCAGGTTTGAAGTTTCACCAGTGATCAGGGGGAATGAATGTGTGTAGGTGGAGAACATGAACTGTTGTTTTTGGTCTAACAAACTTGTAAACAGGATGACTATTGGATGCAGAGGTGCAGGGGCTACAGACTTGGTAATAGTAGTGTGGGCTGTATGGGGCAGCCCTTCTGAGATGTCACTGAATGAAGCTGCACCTGATTCCAGGCATAGGGTAATTGCGAGTTTGGACAGGCACCCCCTATGTCCCCTGTTCCTCAGATACATTTGGGTAGTAAGTGCCCATGGTGGATTGTCTCTGGGGAGAGTGGGAAGGGGGGGGGGCTGAGGATGGTCTAGCCATGGTTCATTTATTTTCATTGCTCCTGTAGTAATGCTTCAGGTGTCACCTATGCTCATCTGATTCAGAAGAATTGAATGGGCAGCATATTCAGTACTACATCCTCGCCACCATGACATGATCTGGTCCTCTGCTCAAATAGCACCCCATAAATACCCGCATGTCCCCTGAAAACTTCATCGAAATTGTCACTTTCTGAAGAATTCCCTGGAATATTAGATGGAGGCCTTGTGTTATGGACACAGGGTATAACAGGGCACCACTTAACCCTTCGTTGGGGATGTTCTATCTTCAGAGGATCTGCTATGACATCTAAGCAGTGTTGGCGCTAAGCAGCGCATTTGCGGGATTCCCGCACTTTTTGCGCCAATCCCGCATTGGGGAAAAAGTTGG
>JAUOBX010534054.1:0-10053 GCA_032360705.1 Eupentacta quinquesemita
AACTGAGCGCGTCTCGGGAAGTTATGCGATTCAGTTCCGTTATTTATTCTGTACTGTACTGATGAGCTCATAAAGAGCGAAACAATACTGTCTACAGTCTGATTATATTATTATTATTATTATTATTATTATTGTCAATATTATTATTATTATTATTATTATTATTATTATTATTATTATTATTATTATTATCATTATTGCATTATTGCATTATTATTATTATTATTATCATTATTATTATTATTATCACATCGGTGCTTATAGTACAATAACTCGTGGTTCAATGCGCTGAACGATGCGTAGCAAATACATTAGACATAGGCTCGCCTAAAAGAACAGTTTCCAATAATGATCCCAAAGATGCTACGATGGAACGATGTCAGCGTCCTCCATGGTCAATGTGAAGCATATCATAATGCTTTGTTGCCAACGCACTTGCTCAGTGACGAATAGTACACTCGTCGGAAGAGGATCGAAGTGCACGACGTAGGCTGGTAGATACTGATGTGATGCCGATGACTCATTTGTCTACATAAGTCAGTATTATGAATTTGGCCTGTTTATGAAGGTACGACTTGCTGAACTAAGACATAAATTATCACATTGGAAGCAGGATTACCGAACGGAAGGGGCTAAGATACGCTCAAAGGGCAAACATAAGTGAATATTTAATCGTGATAGGATACCGATACTGTGATATATGAAAGTAGGTTATCAGCGGTGTAAGTGTATTAAAAAACACTTGTTATTATGATTATTATTATTATTATCACTGGAGAACTTAGGAGGCGCAGAAGGAAAGATACCATTCTGCGCCGTACAAACAGTTACAAATACTAGTAAAAACCAAATTGAATTGAAACAGTCTTATCAATGCATTTTAATTTAGAGAGGTCTTCGAAACTGCGCGTTTCTGGCGGAAGAGAATTCCAGATGGAGGGTTCACAATAATCGAAACGCTTTTTGTCTATCTCCGTCCTACACCTGGAACTTGAAACAAGTTTGCCGAAATAGTGTCAACGTTATTGAAATAAACATCGATGTTATCAGTCATTTTATTTCTATAGAAAGCACACCTACGTCCCCTGATTGATTTGAAGTTTCCTATATTCAACTGAAAGCTCGATCCTCTGCTAATTATGTATACTCCATTTATCTCTAATGATTATTACGACTCGATCTGGATTAATATCTATCGTATTGATATCGCTTTTATTCAGCACATGTGGGAATACGAGTTAGGCGTTGACTTGAGGAGAGTGCACAGTTGCTCATTATTAGAGCGGCACTTATAACCGTCAATCCGTTTGCATTGATTAGGATGTCAGCAACCTCTGTTCAGACATAGATAACACGACCAATTCATCACAATCACACGAACTTCAGTAATGTGAGAGTGATGGCGAACCTAATGAATGTCTAAGATTTGATCGGCTTAGAGCAAGAATGCTATAGATGAAGGCAATGTAACAATTGTCATGCGTCACATGTCACTACTGATTCCGCCCATACATGATCCTGCATCATTCATGTCAAATCTTCGATTTGCGACATAAGTTACATATAACTCAAATAGATGTAACTCCAGCCATGTGTACGTGATCGCGCATCTATTTGGAGATTAATCGTGTATCCGCCCAGGGCAATCATGCTAAATGAAGACACTGTATGTTGTGTAGTTATTGCCATGCCCCATACATCTTACTGATAGTCTCATTCAGAATCATGATGAGGGATCTGCGTTATTTGTTACATATGACTCAACTCGATGAATGGACTTTTATCAGATGTTCGAATCCGTGAAACTCATTCTTCTAAATGGATGATTACTGGCCCAACCATGATTTATTTTTCCTAATGGTCAACTGACTCTAATCAAGGTCGAATCACGCGACAAGACAATCATCTTTTCCAATGGGTGCCTTATCTCAATTTCTTCACATTATCCAGGCGATGGATGGTAACCTGCATGTATGAAGAAGGCAAGCACCGATGAATCACCACCTCACTGATATTCCCAGGGAAGTTTAAACGTACCTGCATCAATGATTGACTGCACGCATCGTAGGCCTACAACATTAATTGAGTTCATGTTAAGAGTGGGATTGTTAGTTGGAAGTCAGGGTTCGCAATAACCAATAAACTGGATATTGCGCTATAGCTTTTTTGTGATATACCATTCGAAGCCAGATTCATGGAAAGCCTAGCGGCGTGAAATCTTCCATATAACACAATCAGTTAAGATGTGCTCGGAAACCACTCCATGGAAAGTTATTCCCCTTTCATTCTGTTTTCTTTGATATGCTATGACCCTGTACGGTATTTCTCGAAAAACTTCTCGAGATATTCACAGACCACCACCTCAGTTTGGGGCTATCAACCTTCGTCTGTTTGTCACATCTATTAAAGAGACGGCCAATCATACTCATCACGTGCTCGTCTATCCTAAGAGAATATGAAACGCATAGCAGGACTATCATAGGTAGTGAATGCCTGTGAATAAGAGGCCTTTACTGCCTGGATGATTCGTGGACCTAGGTTCGTATTGACAGCGATTTTTCGGGAAGGCATTCCGTGCTTTTCATCTGTTTGGATAAATGTTTGAACAACTGACATGTTCGCTGAACGACGTTCCTGCGACGTGTGAGTTCTGCTCTCCTTTCATTCGACTTCAATTGTTTCTCGCGGAAAAATTATATACCCCTGAATGGGGAAGTTTCACTAACAAAGAACGGTCACGGTTCTGCGCGAGATTACTCTCTCGTTTCGCTATATCAGTATAGACTGTGGGCCAAAATCCTTTCTCTTGCAGTTTTGTAGTCCATAACTAAGGGCAACTTAAGATCATTTGTATCTGACTTCTAAAAATATAACTAACATGAAATCGTCTCACATTACATTTCAAGAAGTTGGAATGTCTTGTGAACGTCAAAATCAACAACATTTTTTCAGCGATGAACAGTTATCATCCATTCTCTTTTCTCCGTATTCAAATTAACCTATATAGACTTTCGAGGAACATCGCAATGACGTGGACTGGCAAACATCTACAGTAAGCACACACCATTATAATAAGCATATAATGTTTGCTTTGATTGGTAAATATTTGTGTCGCTGATTCAGTATTGAACAAATTTACTTCTGAGCGGCCCCATCTGGATAACAAGAGAGGCGATATGGTATGGTATAATCTGAAACTTGTGAAAACACTTCAGGCCGTGTTGATCTGATTGATTCCATCCAGACTATTCGCAAACAGTAGCGGGAATGATATCATTGAGTCATTGACAGGGGAGGGGGAGGCTTTACTCTCGTCTGAGCATGCGAGTATTCAGACATTGTGAATTTTAGCCTAACCACGGTATGACCTACATACATCAGCCGACCGATGAGACATTGCAACTTGCTATGCTAGGAGGTATAACTTGCAACCAAACTGTTGCTTAGTTGTGATTGCATAACTAGTAACTGTTAATATTTGTCACTGTATATTTTTATATCAATATATATCAATATTATATAGTGCATTCGGGAAAGTGGTAAATGAACTTTGATTTAATTAGTATGTATTTAGTCGTCACATCAATAGTTATATATACTATTGCTTGTCACACGAGTTTGGGGCCTACTATAGGGTCATGTGCGATATCGCATAACCTGGTTTGTTATTGATTCCAGTGATCCTGTAAAGTAGTGTTAGTTCTTGGGGTTAGAAGCCGAACAGGCGCATGATTGTCTGACACCGAAATGACGAAATATACTGACATGACAGTGTTTCATACATTTTGTGTCTCCTGAGCGGCGATTCACAGAAATTTCGTATATTACTAGAAGCCATATGTTTGTGAGTTATTTTCACTAGAATGTTGTCTAGTTTCTTTGTGAAGCGCTCGCTCAGATGCCTGTGATTGAGTGTTATATAACCACTAGTCATTATTATTAATATCATGTTAGGGCCCCCGAAAAGAAACACTTGACAATAATGTTCACGCAAACTGAGATGGCTAGTAACACATCTGAGACAGAGAGGGTAATTAGACTGAGATAGACAGACTGGAATAATTATTTCATCTGGGACTCGTCATTTCCCCTCAAATAACGAGGACATGACTTATCCGCGTTATATTGTTTACTGTGTTCCACGTTACATGATCCGCTCTTTACTTACCGAAGAAGCAAACTCATTATAGAAGTAGACATACGCAAATGGTTTACTCCGAATGGCCCAAAAAGCTAGGTACGCTGCGTAAATCATACTCAAATTGACACACCGTAACTCATGATAATTGAACCCCCTTCTGCAAAACGGTTGCTTCTCTTCTGGAGAGATGGATTATACTGTTCGAGATCGGGTTGCGTGAACATAAAAGCTGATTGCCCCTATTTGACTGAATAACCAAGTGTGTGATGACAATTTGGACAGATGCATGCCCATACGGAACGTGAAGAGGGATTATGTGCGAGCGTATCGATATCCCGTTATTTGTTGGACCCAGTACTGCTATCACTGAACACCATGTACTCGAGGCTGCCTTCTCAGTGTCAGCACTGACTGTAATTTTAAAAGGCTGAAATATGTTATAGGGTGCGTTTGTTCACCGATCTAAAGCAAAAATTATATTGCATCACCTAATTACAAAGATAAGAAACAGACCGGTGAAATATCACTGGTGATCTACACTATGTATCAATCTAGTACTGGAATATAGCATCCACCATTATGTGACCAAGTACTTTATGAGCCAATGACTTCTATCAAATTGCATATAGTAGGCCCATTAATTGTGATGCATCGATAGGCACTGAAATACCCCGCCATGCTCGCGACTAACCAAAGCGAACACGATCTTTCAGATGCACGGCAGGTTATGTGTATCATTTCGTATTCTCTCAATCTTGAGTTTCAAATAGGACACGCTTGCGCTCGTATGAATTGCGCCCAGTGAATCGTTCAGACTCTTATGAGGCCAGCCTCATGATCCCAGTAAAAAAATCGGAGTCTGGTCCCTTAAAACAGGTTCGACATGACGGATCCGCTGGAGAAGACTCGTTTTGCCAATGACCTCGATTTACCATTTTAGTGAGGACGAAGTCGATCACGGCACAGCGATAACACTGTAAAATGTATATGTGAACGTTTATTGGAAAATGGTCAAACGTTGCGGCATCCAATAATTCGTGCTTTCTTGGCTTGAATAGAACCTGTTACTGTACAGATTACTCGTGGAGTGGGTTAAGGGGAGGCTCTGCCCTGCTCCACCCTCGAAACAACCTATACCATTTGATGGTCCAAATGGTAAAATAAATAACTGGGGTAGTATTGTACACATTGTAGAATGACAGGAGAGAATATTATATTCAAAATGTTTCATATTTGCATAATAAATGAGGTAATTTGCATATTGTTTGAAAATGTCCCGTTTACGGGAAGAGGAAACTCGCGTGCCTCACTTTGACTAAGTGACCACGGAGTGTATGATGGCAGTTTGTGTTTTACGCCCGTATATGACGCGCCAAGTTGTATCCACATCGCTTTACAAGTTGTTAATCCAGTGGGAAGTCACTTACATTGGCAACAACCTTCCCTCCAAGTACGCGAGGCTGCTTTTCGTGATACAAGTGCATCTGTTTATAAGGCTATCAAAACATGATCCGGCTTCATCAGTCAGCAGCCCCATTGAAATGTTGAGAACCGCAACAACACTTGGTTAAAGTAACTTGATTACAAATTCTACAAAATTACATGTAGTACCATCACCTTTAGTTTATTTATTGTCACCTGAATACCATGCATTCCTCGCGATTGAACGGGGAACTAACAATATCTTCCAAATGCGCAACAAACTGTGGAACCTCAAAGTCTCAAAACTCATGAGTCTATGAGATACTGTAGAGGCCTACCCAATACCCACGTCTCTTGAATTTAGCCCAGTGGGTAGTTCAGAGCCCCATGATAAGTGTACTTAGTTTTGAACACGCTTGGCGACAGGAAAACATTCCGGCCGACCCACCTAGACGCTCCTATAAATTATTCCAACATAGTCAGCTATACCTTGTCAGACAGTTGTAATGGGATTGTAGTCGTTCTTACTAAGTTCTTTAGTGTTTGCCTTGCTGATAACAACAGCCATAGTGATTTTTTTATTTGAACAAAGGCTATCCCAATCATTGTATGGTCACAATTACCCATTATAGTATTGTGTTCTGTACTCGCGGTTGATAGCGATTAGGTGTTTCCATCTCGTAGAATACCTATATTCATAATTGCTATTATACGTAGGCCTACTTCTTGAACAAGAGAAATCTACTGTGGAAATTCATTGGGCCAATGAGCTGGTTCTCTTACCACCGAAACGTCGGATCTCTTGGTAAAAATGTGCACCGGTGAGTTTCGGCAGTTGGAATGTCCTTGTTCATTGACGAAGGTTTCACATTCCACTGTAATTCCCATGCATTGAATCTATCGAACCTACACGTGTGCCTCACTTTACTAACGAAGTGAATGCCCTGTCTCGGATATCCATTAACTTTTAGTGCATGCTGACTATTTTGCAATCCGCAGGGATTGACAATAAGGAAAGGTAAATGACCTGCCGTCTTCGGTGTGAGTCCGAGACCGTACCAGAAAACACAGGCGAACGAGTAGACGTTTAGGATGAATCTGAAAAATATATCTAATGAACGAATTTCGAGTATAGATCCGATAATTGTTAGAACAAACCAATAAACCTCAAGAAAACCATCAGGCTCCAAACTTATTATGATGATAGTAAGAACCTACAACATGAACTGATCAAAACAGCCGACATGACTACATGGCAGCCAAATGACGACAAGCAGTATACGTCTTTGCGAGAACAGTTTACCTTATTTACTGACTGGAGTAGTATCTATAGTACTAGCAGAAATTGGTACTTATCATGATATCTGCATTTTGACTGAAGCTGAATTGAGGAGAAGTAACGACGCAAGTGGAAAGTGATGATTTTGTACGAACTGTACAGCGTGCAAATCATCGACAAATGACCCTAGCGAGAGTTCGCGGAGCATGTGTACATTGTACCTCCTAGCTCGTTTGAGAGGAATATTAGCTGATGTCTTCTTTGTCACGTAAACGATGTTGTTGATACGCTCGAAACCCACAAACCTACTGATATGTGTCTCAGAATACTGGAAAGAACCATGGGAACTATGGTGCATTGATGAATATGTTTGATATGGATATGTATGGGGACTGAATAGATCTGTGGCAAAATAGGACGCAAAGAGACGTAGATGGATATGCTATGTCCTTTCAGCGTGGAGTTGAATGGGCGTCTAATCATAACCGGACTAGGGGAACAAAAGTTGAGACATACTTTACCGAAAGCCCGTTGTCTCGACACCTTTAAGAATATGTAGGCGACGGACCAGACGGTGTTGCCTGTACAGCGGATTCCACGCTGTCCACATCGCCGGGGAACTCGATATCTCCCAAAATTATACCACTCTGTATAATTCAGCCGAGTGAACAATAAAAATAAATGTTTCTCTTACCCAACAAGGCAAATGATTTGGTCCTAATAAGCTCAGGACCAGCTCATTGAGCTGACTAACACTCTACTACCCCCCAACCCCAGCACCCTATAGGAAAGCCTGAGTGCTGGTCCAAAAAGGATTATACAATACAGGCATGTGTTTAGGTATGATACACCCGAAAATTAGCTGATACTGATGTGTTTCAAACACCACGCTGCATGTAATGCGTACTGACAGTACGACGGTATCTTAGACAGGCTTGGAGCTTGAGAGGGTGCCCACTCAAGATGACATATAGCTTCTGTCGAGGCCTTCGTGGCGATCTCCCGAATTTTCTATACACACGCCCTCTATTGTCATTCCCTCTGATACCTGTCCGCCGGACTGATTAGTGGGCATGACATTAGAGGGCATTGGTATATTAGAAGACGTCGTATAATATAAAGCTCCAGGCACGAACGCCGAAAGCCTCGACAGAGGCTGGATGACCTACAGTCTAGCCACTTTCAAAGTTAACCCACTGACCGTTCGATTGAAACGTAACGTAATACATCGTTAAAATCTAAATAACATTCGATGGATCATTGTTTTTCTCAAGCTGAATCTCTAGAGGATACACACATCTCGCCAAGGTTCAGGATATATAACCAAGTCCTCTCTTTTGACAGCGACAATATTATGATGTCAGTCTGTCGCCTATGCATGGGGCGTTGACGCCGCTCTATGAAGCTATCGTGTTACATGTTTGTGATTCGTCATATCGTCTGAATTTTGGAGATACATTGATTGATGGGTAGCAGGATATTACACGTTGATCATGATACCAATCAACCATGGGAGATAAGAGACAGGTTGATGTGCTGACAGTTCCGCTGTTAGTGTATGTTGTTATGTCGCAAATACCGAGTGAGAGAGCATTTCGTATAGAATCTTGAAACTGACACTTAACGACTTCTTAGATCCCTCAGAACACAACACCACCTGTTTTCATTTTTCAAATCATGGATATGCCCTGAATCCAAGATGGTGGCAATTTAACACGATTTTCTCCTGATCGCAAACTATTGTTTTTTTTTTTTTAACATTGAATGCATTGAAGTATTCAAATGTTCAATAACGTAAATATTGAGGCAGTAGCGGGTCCAGAAAGGGTACGAGAGGCGAACCCCATATTTGCCGCCATGCATAGGAAAATTGACAGGAAACTGAAAAGGGAAATCTAGTACATGGATGGGCTTGAAAAATGTGTCACATATAGTACCATCTTGCATATCGGACCTTTTATATAGCTTAGAAACACATGATCTACGTGGGGGAAGGGGTTCCCTCATCCCCTCCCACTCACGAACCCCGATCAATCTCCCCTTGCGCCCCTCCAAATGCTGGATACGCCACTGTAAAGTGAAAGAACATCCAATATGAGGTATAATTCTGTATCATATGGCATAGCACACCTGTTGTGTTCGTTGTGAGCATAACTCAGCTCTCTATTCCCAACAAACTGATGGCCCAGACGATCAGAACAATGAGCCGATACTTGTGTGGCTAGATATGGATATATGGATATATAAAGTCAGAAAACTGGGATTCCTAGTTCTACAGTTACAAGCCAACAAAATTCCAATTCCAGGTCCCTTCCCTGTGGTGCTTTGTGCCTTACGGTGTCTTGGGGCAACTCTTGAGTGAAGCATGGATTGAGGCCGGTCTGTGCAGTAGCGTCACTGTAGTGAAGATACTAAATAGACAGCATTGGATGCTCACCTTGATCTCTCTACAAGTTCTATTTGATTCGTGGATCGAGGCATTCTGCAAGCAACATCCAGTTCTACTCAACGAACTGACGTCTGCAAAAGACGATGTGAGAACGGCATGTCAGGATGGTCTGGCCATAGCACACGCTTATCGTGAATTGGTGAACTTGGTATCCGATTTGAAGCTAGTGGAAACGCTAGATGCAATTGACTAGGAGAATGAGAAGTATCCGTTGTACAAGTGGGCTCGTATGTATACATATGAAACAGGTTAACAGTCTACTTCACTTCATGCGAGGTACCCGCGACCATCACTGGCTGTTGTACTTTGCCTCACTTGAAAGATGTGCATCTACTTTCTCGCATATAACAGACATGACTATGCACAGAACATTCCCGACTACATCGCACACATGTATCACCTGGGAAGATGCCATCCCTCGATATGGCAGGAGCTCAAGAATGGTGACTTTTTCGTCACATCCGTTGGACCTGATCAAGCACAGGAACATGTGAACAAGATCCACAAATGTGAAAGTGCCATTTCTGGCCTAACGACCGATCCCCAGGGTTTGCTCAAATATTGCCTC
Organism: Eupentacta quinquesemita; assembly: GCA_032360705.1. Lineage (NCBI taxonomy): Eukaryota > Metazoa > Echinodermata > Holothuroidea > Dendrochirotida > Sclerodactylidae > Eupentacta > Eupentacta quinquesemita. The sequence goes on from JAUOBX010534054.1 coordinate 9,860, forward strand.
AGCTCCCCAGAACTGGCAAGGCTGGCTTGCAAAACCGAGCGTATGCCAATCAATCAGATCATCAGGCTGTGAGACAACTCAAGAATGTCATAGGCAGTGTGTGATGATGGATCTGAAATGAAATTGGTAAACTTCGTCACCAAGCGGATATTGCCAACGGCAGTGCAGCATGACAGTTTAGACATGGAGGAACG
>JAUOBX010534164.1:0-16215 GCA_032360705.1 Eupentacta quinquesemita
CAGAATGTTCGGAAAATGTAGAATTTAGAGAGGAAGTTCCTGATTTGGGGGAATGGTAAATTGGGCGACTTTCCTGATATCTTCCATGATATAGAAGACTAGCAAGGCTCGAATAATTTCAAACTTTGTAATGATGTGAAATACACAATTACATGTTATACCTCAATTCGGGGCAATTTTCTTGAGAAATTCATAATTTGGAAGGGAGTCCCCTGATTCGAGGCAAATTGCACTTTTGGCTAAATTTCCCATTATATTCAAGAATTACCAGGCGCAAATGATTCGAAACTTTGCAACAAAGGGGCAAATCCCATGTGTTTCCTCAAATTGAGGCAACATGTATTGGTCTCACAATTGCAATGTATACAATTGTTTCTATGGTGATGTTGCATATTGTTTACAGTGAATCCGTTTGAAAAGCAGAGTCCTGACTGACTGTGTTGGCCAGTTCACCCAGCAATAGCTGCCAGTGAGATACGCAACTCTGTGAAGTGTAACTGCTTCGAATTGCTTACTTCTGATCCTTCCACCTGCGTATCAGATTGAGGCACTTCAAATAACTCTGTAATGATCATCGCATGTGTATATTGTTGTATTAATGGTGGTAAATAAACGAAACCAAGACTGACCTGGACGGGACAACCCACGCAACCATAGTTGTTACCTGGCGTGATGGTCAGCTGCTCACGTCCAGTCGTATTCCTTAGATGACTCTCACTACCAGCATGAGGAGCCGGTCTATTCATTCATCCCCATCTAGCGAATAAAGGCCGGATTCCATATGTGCGGATGCGGGATGCGGTATAAGTTTTATATTCGTTGTTCCGCGGAGAAGAATAGTTCTCGGAACAGGAAAGGGCTGTAGGATGGTCCGCGAACACAAGATATATGTAACAGCTCATAAATACGGACGTTAAAGGGCTTTATAAGGAAGATATTCCACATAACTCCATTGCGGTATGCGGCATCAATGTCGCTTTGGTACGCGTGTTGATTTCGCATACACGACGCTTGTTCCATCTTATCCAAACGAATTCTTGCCACGTTGGGATCTGCTTCTATCTCTGTTTCCATTATACAGCTCATTTGGGCACTTTACACGTTTGCGTTGGCGTACAAGCGACGTTTATGTGTTTTGCCGCACTCCGCATCCGCACATATGGAATCTCACCATGAAGGTCGGATTTCATATGTGCGGATGCGGGGTGCGGTATAAATTCTACATAGGGCCGACTGGCTTTTCCGGTGCGTCCTTAGGCAAGGCGCTTTATCTCCATTGCTACCTGTGAGGAACCTAAGTACAATCTGCGCCAATTCTGGCAGGCGCTTACTCTCCGTGATTGTCGGAGAGCGGGCCTGGTCCGCGTGATCGGGGTAATATATGTGAAACGCTTTGAGCATGTAATGGAAACGCGCTATATAAGAAACGATATATAATATATTATCTTACTGTAAATCCACATCTCGATTGCTTCAATTTTGGCCTGTATCTCTTTTGATGATGTCCACGTCTCGGAGGCGTAAAGTAGAGTATAGAGTATAGATCGCCTAACCAGTCTCTTCCTTGTTGTTAGCTTCAATCTCCTACTGGTTAGCGCGTCTTTCAGTTTAATGAAGGAGTCCTTCGCAGTTATCTACCGATACACTTCGACTGAAAATCCAGGTTTATCGACCGATAAACCCGGTTCTCCGAATTATTGAGCATTCCGCTTACCATACCAGACAATAAAGCTACGAGTGAACTGATGAGTAGATATGGCAACTCGAATCAGTATTTGAGAGTTCCGCGACCACTGGATATAAGACCTTATCCCCCTCACCATTCTGTATTCCCCCGCCATCTTGTATTCAGTCCATTCGTCGCTGCTTCTGGGGAGGATGTATTTAGCAAAGTAAGGAACGCCATTTAGTCCGTTCATGTCGATACGGAGCTAGTAGGTCTGTTTTGACGTCATATACAGTATGCAAAGTTGTCATTATCCAACCAGAAGTCTCGGTTCGGGGATTCGAAGGAAACCGCCCAGCCCAGTTCGATTGAAATCAACACTTCCATCTGCTCTTCATTGGGATAATAATAATAATATAATACATCGTTCTTATATAGCGTTTCTTCACGTCGATGACATGCTCGATACGCTCCACAGATATTACCCTTGATCATTAGTGACTTGTCAAACCCGCACTTTATCAAATGTGCATTTCTTTCTGTTCTTTCCTGATGCACAGACACTGTGTATCACGTCATCGTGTCCCCCGGGGGACATCCTAATAGGGCTGCCGCACACGGCGCACGCTATACCATCTACCAGTCACCTCACAAGGTTCCCAGGAACGCCTGGGTTGGATGAGGCACCGGAAAAGCAATCCGGCGGGAATCGGACCAGTAACCCCTTCGATCACCAGTCTAATAAGCTACCTGTTGATGGGACGTTTCATTAGCTTTTTGATGAAGTTAGAGGTCGATGATACTAAGCCCTCACTATAAAAATATATCAGTTTCACTGAGAGCTACGCCTAAAGATAAACAATGATAAAAGTCCGGTTACTGAAAAAAAATCGTTTTGCTTTTCATGTTCATAGCGATAAAAACCAATACCCACGCCCAATTTTACATTTGCATTCATCTCTCCGCGTGACAGGAAAATTCCCATACTATAACAAGTCATATTCTGACCAAAATGACACTACCACGGAATATATAAAAGTGGGTTTCCATATGTGCGGATGCGGAATGTGGTATGAATGTTAAGATCGCCGTTTCGTGAAGAAGGATAAAGGAGAGTGAAAAGGCGGTATATAGGATGATGCGCAAACACAATAAACTAAAACAGCTCACGAATACGAACGAATAAGTGCGTTATGAGGATGATATTCCACATAGAATATGTAGCCTGGTTAGAGCGTCGTGCTAGTAATCCAGAGATTGTCAGTTCAAGTCCGCGGTGCACTCTAAGCAAGGAGCCAGATTGCTCACAATGCATGGGAGGTGATTTGTATGTTGCCGTCTTCGGTAATAACCACCGGCTTCCAATTGAGGTCACGCTTCAGAGGCATTGCCTCGGTCCGTGGCCTGACGAGGGTTCTTAGCTGACAGGAGTGCTGTATCCAGGTATGCACATTCGCCGACTTGTATGGGATCGGTAACCGTGTCCGGCTAGTAAACCGTAAAACAAATCCTCTGGGGTATGGGATAATGAAGGGAACCTCAATGAATTTCGTTCGTGATTAGTACTTTCAGTGGTTCTGTTATTAGGATGCGAACTGACACAATTTTACTATGTACAACCTAATGGCGACATTCGCATATACTACCCATAAATATGTCATCAATTCAGTGATGGAGTCGAGACCAGGAGGTCCGATACCGAGACCTTTCTTATCCACGAGCTTTACACACTATGTGTATCAGGGTCTCGGGCCGCGGACCGGGACGCGTGTTTTTTATTCCCAGGATGGTTGTGGGTAATTTGCATTCAACTATGGTGTGCAACCCAATCAAATTATGGGATATGGGACAACGCCCCCTTTTCCCAGAACACCCACTTCTAGTTAATTTTCCGCAATTTTGACGCCGGATTAGGAACGACCATGCCCAATATACCCTAAAAACAGACCCTAAACTATGATTCTAACTCTAACTATGATTTTGGAACAGATTTGGTGATTTGAGGGAAGCCATCTTGCCCACAACCATCCTGGGAAAAAATCATGCGACCGGGACCAGCGATTTCAGGTCTCGAGACCGGTCCCGACTACAACACTGGTAATCATTTACGAACAAATTCGTTCAGATAAAATACAAAAATTCAACAAGCCAACATGCTACGGTCAAAAAGAGTGCGATTGGGGGTGCCACCGTGTCCTCTTTCTACCTGTGCTACTTTCAAGAGGACACTGTTACATGTGACCCTTGGTCTTCAACCTAATAATATAAGTGTTGTGCGGTTCTCATATGACAGAGAAATTACCTTCATACGAATGACGGCTTCTCAAAGTAACACTCGGCAGCGTCACTCGCGGATCAATAATTCAATTGTGGAATACCCTTCAGCTTTGGATTTCCTCTTTTGGTGCCTCACTGATTTAATTTACGAATTTCATTCCCTTGATATGAACTCTTACATTTCAGACGAGCTCACTGAACTAATAAAACATTTGTTGATCTGATCTCCTGTTGCATGCATAAAATACTATGAATATGACCGCATAATAAAGCGTTGCTAAACTGATCCACCAACATATGGCTTGCCTTATTAAATAGTCTCTGTTCGGCCAGTACTTATTCCCAAGCCCGCCAAATGTTCCCCTCCAGAATATATATATATGAATATGATAACATTGCGACTTATATATATGTGTAGCCTCATATTCATGGTTTTAGCATAAATGCGAAAACGATCCATATGAGGATACTTTGGGTCGCGTGAAAACCGTATTATCACGTAACTATTTCACTGCACAGAAACAGTTGATAAGTTACCCGATGCTCCAGAAATTACCTCTAGTCGTAAAAAATAGACCAGCCTGCTCGGCGAAAATGTTTCGAGCTGTTATTTCCCCCCTTTCCCTCCTCCCTCTTAAAACTACAGCGGTCACTACATGGCAGACCGCCGCGCCAATAGTCCTGCTTATATTAACGGAGGGAACGAGTTTAATAGGCACGGCACGGTCAGGCATAGTATTTAAGTGAAACCAACTGTGACTGTTAACGACTCTAACTGCAGAAAAAAACCCGAATTCGCAACAGGAACCTGAATTCGTCTGCTAAGCCTCATCAGGCGATCATGTGCTGTGAATCCTTCATGGCGGCAAGGGGCATAAAAATGTCATATTCTTCGCCGTCGGTTCATCTTACCTGTTTATCGGTTAAACATTCATTGTTTCTCTTAGGAAAGTACAGTTACTTATCTAAACAAATGTGGATGATTGGGGTTGGTCGAAGGTCACCTGAGATTAACATGAGTGAAGGAAGGACCGTGTAAACCCGATGACTGTTGAATGCAAAGATGCATTACTCACATTCATAAACGAGATGTCAGGAATTCGACGTCCTTCCTTTTTTTGTTAATGCAAGTACACACCCACATAAATAACCTATTATCAGGTAACCTGTTGACTATCATGATATTTGGATCATGAAAAGTGACCGAGGAAACTACATCTTAAAAAACTCAAACTATGCAAGTGTTCGGATCCCGTCAGCGGATTTCCTATGATTTCTTTAGATACCCACTGATTTGACCAAGAAATGAATCGCTATATCGTGATGTTATGGCGATCGTAATGAGATAGTTTTCTTCGAGATGAAGATACAGCGGGGTTTGACATCCTGACAGACAACATATGAAGATATCCACCGGCTATGAGAAGAACCTACCGCGGAGACTCCGTTATCCACCAAGGGCAACCACTGCCAATAACCATGACTGTTCATCTGTGAGTCTCTGAATAATCTGCATTTATTTGATAGCAAAATCGCGGACGTCGTATGAAATTCGAAGCACGAAACTGCTACCGACAGATCTAGGTGGACAGATCATACTACCTATGAATAATAATGAGTGTTCGGTCGCTGGAACTGAGGCTGTATCCATGAACCAGATGAGAACGCGCGAACTCATTCTACAGTGTCGAACACAAGAGCAGGTGCATTGACATGACTAGCATATCACAGGCATGGGTACACTGTAAACAATGTGTTTAGCGGTTAAACACCTTCATAAACACATTTCGAACAAGATTTCTAAACACATTCATATGCTAAACAATATGTGTCCAATCGAAAAACACTGGTGTTCCATTGCTAAATACCTTCCATCCAAATTCTAAACACATTGTTGCTAAATACATTTTTACCAGATTTCTAAACACCTTTTCACAGTGTATCGTATGTCACATATTTTTCACCCGAGCTTGCGTGTGAAAAATAGCGAACCAAAACGGGTTCTTGAATGATCGACACGTAGGCTACACATACACTGTTCTCGTGTTCGCGGCGAAAAGTCAAGAACGACTGAACTGAGGATCTGAACACAGTCTTAGATAATCTTTTGAGGCCAAATCGGGTGAAGGTTGACAGTTGTGCGACAGGTTTGGATGAAACGAGTGTAACCTAAAATGCTTGTTTTCTCAGACAACAATGAAAACAACGGTCCTAATAACATTCGCTGATTTTCGTAGTTACGATAGTCGATTAGGCCACGTATTCAGTGTTGCTATGGTCCCCGACAAGTTAAAAAATCAAAGCGTAGTGACGGTACTTTTGAGACATATTACGAGTGGCTGATAGCCCCTGCTAATTACAGACATTGTCAGTTGAAAATCATCCAGCACCTCCTTCAGATACTGATCCTCACATGATGATGTCTAGTTCCCATGAATTTCAATTCATTTAATGATAATTACCCGGTTGGCTGTGAGTATATACAATAATGTGTAATTGAATGTGCAGTAAGTCATAGGAAAGACGTTTGAATGAATTATTAGTATAAATAAGAGAAGAGAGTCTGAGAAAATCAGCTTTGTTGGCACTGATCACTCCATCCTGTTCGAACATAACAATTAACGTATGAGGATATGTTATGAAGACTATGTATCATACCGTGTTGCCCGATGTATCGTACAGTTCCGTTTATAACGTTTGGTTGAGATCAATCCCTCTCCGAGGGAAGAACGCGAGGCTTTTACATGTAGTGAACGTACAGAGTGGGTCTAGGTGTCACACCACCCCTCCCGCCCACCCACACACCCATGAATCAACTAATAAATATTTAGCCCAACAACTGTATTCACCTGGGTCTGTTATTTTTATTCGGCTTGTGGTAGTTTGGGGCGGCGAACACAAGGGAGCAATCTGCTTCTCCATATCTTGTTCAGTTTTTGAGATATAGGCGATAGTAACTAGCTTTTTCGAGTGATCATATAACTCAATAACAATATGCTATGAACTCAGGATATGGCTCATTGGATCCAGTTGGATGCAAATCCAGAGAAGTCCAATGTTCACGAAATTGTCTTCGATCGATGACGTCATCGCCCAGTATAGCGTTTTCACTCATTTCGCGAGATGTTCTCACCGGACAACCAATTTCGAAGGCAGGTTTCTCCACAACAGTTTACCCGATTTTCACGGGAAAAGTACCGAGAGTAGCCGAGTAGCCGAGAAATTACTCTATAATATATCAAAAATAAGAAGTTCCATTCCACGAGGCCTCCAACTTAGATTAATGCAGTTATTTGGATCTGTTTTAACAGATATGTCCTCCCGCATTACCCGCAATAACAGTTCTCGACTGGAAGGAGTATTTGCGGCAGTCTCTATTTACTGGGCCCTCACTAAACTATATCAGTTCCACTGAGAGCTACGAATTATAATACACAGTAGTAAGAGTTTGGTTACTAAAAAATACTCGTTTTGCTTTCAGGTTCATAGCGATAAAATCCGATACCCACGCCCAATTTTACATTTGCATTATTCGCTTCGCGTAACAAGAAACTTCTCAAACTATAACAAGTCATGTATATTCTAACCAACCGGCATATATTAAAGGAGGATTCTATATGTGCGGATGCGGGATGTGGTATAAATGTCAATATCGTTGTTTAGTGAAGAAAGACAAAAAAGAAGGGAAGAGGCTGTAGGATGATGCGCAAACTCGATAAACATGTAACAACTCACAGATACGGACAATTGAGTGCTTTACAAGCAGACAAGGAAGATATTCCACATAACTCCTCCGCGGTATAAGATGATGAAAAAACCTTTATGAATTTCGTCCGTGAATATTACCTCCGGACTTCGGTAGTTCTGTTATTTGGATGCGAACTGACACACTTTCACCATGTACAACTTAATGGCGACGTTCGCATATACTACCAATAATTATGTAATCGATTAGGAACAAATTCGTTCGGATGGCACAATGGCACAGTAGCTCACACACACCTGAATGAGGAGTTGTGCTGTCACATGGCATATGACCCTCGGAATGATGGGTCAAAATTGACGCCTGGATGACCTTTGACCTGTAATACCTAAACACTGCAGGAGAAGAATCACCCTATATGTAGCATCGATACCTAATAATAATGACCAACTTTTATGATCACCGGATTAAAACTCTAGGAGAAGGCAGCATTTGGCATATTTTCAAAAATGGGTCCAAACCGCCGCCCACTAGACAACCTTGGACCCCAAATCCCTGAACACCCTACTGAATCATCAGTACCCGATCACCATGACCAACTTTCATGATCATCATAATGGAACTATAGGAGGAGAAGTATTTGGAATATTTCCACAGATGACCCACCAGAGAACCTTGGACCTACATCCCTGAACACTCCATATGTAGCACCAGAAGCGATTATGATGACCAGCTTCCATATGATCACCAGATTCAAGCTTTAGGGGAGGAACTATTTGGCAGATTTTCCCAAATGGGCCCGAATAGCCCACCAGACATACATCGAATCCTTGAACTCCCTATATATATGTAGCATTGGTACCCGATAATATGACAAACTTTCATGATCACCTGATTTGAACTCGTGGAGAAGAAGCATCTGTCAGTTTTGTCACAAAACAGCTCAAATAGCCTAATAGATTACCTTGGACGCTAATTAGTTCAACACCCTAGATGGCCCATCACTTGGTCATCATTGTGACCAACTTTCATCATTATCTATTGAAGAGTGAGACAGAAGTGGCAATTTGAAGTCCATTGTGGACAGATAAAAACATGACCAACTTTCATCATTACCATTGATGGGTGTGGGAGGAGTGACAATTTGAAGTCAATTGTGGACAGATAAATAGATAGATTGATAGATAGATAGATACACCTGCATGATCACATTAGCTCACCTAGCCATATGGCTAGGTTGGGCTAATAATGGATCATCTTTTTCGATGGTCAATAAAATTGTTCAGAGATGAAGTTCGGAATAATGTTTGGGTGAGAATGTAGATGTCACTAAGTCTTCTGTTTTCCTTGGCAGTTGTTTGCATTGGTTCGACGATGATGCACGGTTGGTTTAAGTTACCATAGGGAGTTGATGTGGGATGGGTTATGCTCATGCCTGGTCGCTGGCTCGGAGGAGGCCAAGTGACTGGAAGCAGCGGGTGGACCCGGCAAGGTGGCGTCCAGGCATGTGTTCCCATGAATGAGTGAGATCATATAACTAACCCCTTCCAGATACCAGGCATGTCCTACTCACTTGTACGCTGTATGATGTTATTTGGAGCACTCCTTTCCTTATCACTGATCACAGCTACCGAGAAGTAATACTCTTCGCCAGGAATCAGTCCTTCGATTGTTTTCGACGTATCAAGTACCCCCGCTGACTCATAATTGAGTGAACCACCAGACGAGGGAGAGTAGGTGATGTCATATGAATTCCACACGCAGCATGTTACGCCAATCTGGCAACCATCAGCTTTGCACTGGTCCGCTACATCCCAGGTCAGTTCCACAGAGTCGGTGTCCTGATCAAAGACATTCAGCAATTCCACGGCCCTGGGAACTACAAAAAGTTAGGATAGTCAAGTGATGCGATGATCCCGATGAAAAGGTAGGATTGAGCAAAAATGTATTATTTACATCAAAGTAAATATACTACACCTACCTGGCCTATATCATATTCCGAACATACAACATTGCCAGCAGTTTTCAACGGTTTAGCAAAGTAGTAAACCAGAGAGTCAAAATGTTGAGTGATTCCTCTACTATACATACATGTTACTCGGTAATATGGGTCTTGTACGTCCGATAGAGCTACACACCAAATACCAACTATATGGGACCAATGCCCTATTTGGGACCATCCAGTATGATCGAGGTTCATTCATTCTCTAATCTGACCTTCAACTAGAGAACCAATGGTTTAGTAGCTCAAACCGAAAAATATTCAATATGTAGTGGGTTGTATCACGTGGTATTGTAATGTTGTGTTTTTTTTTGTTAGGCTGGCGCGAAGTCCTCTATTTACTATTCATGTGGTTGTAGATGATTCATGTTGAGAGCTGAAATCACAGGAAATTGGCTGAACACTGACTTCCAAGTATCTCCTTTTATACTTCACTTGCCAGGCCAGCTGGTCCGCCTAGCTCCATTTATGAGGATTTCGTCCTGGGATTGAACAGATATTTAACCCACCAAGTCGCTGTACATTAGTCACTGGGAGGCTGTCCTCATCATAACTCTCAACGATGATTTCAAATGTGTACACTTCTCCGGGTACGAGGCTGTTGATCACTGTGTGGGTTCTGTCGTGATTCACCGTGGTGGGTGTGCTCGCGTATCCAGTACTGTTGACAGTGAAGGATATAGAGAAACCCGTCCAGACATAATTGCCGGCATCGCAAGCAGCGGTCATGTTCCATCCAAGTTCAACATCAGATGTCGTATACTCCTGGATGGTGAACGAATCCACAGCCTCTGGCTCTGAAATCATACGGTCATGGAAAACATATTAGAAAATGAGCTAAAGGCGGGATTTATTCATGCGGGTGCTGCGTGTGGCAATTAAACACAATGAAAGTCGCTTTTACGCTAACACGAACAAGGAAGTGCCAGAAGGAGCTAAGCATAGGTTGCGGAGAACAACCACTCATTGTAGTAAAAAATCATTTGAATGGAATGGAATGAACACTGAGTCGGCTAACGTACCATGTTGACCAATGCGCCATTGATAATGCGAACAAAGTATGTGGAATATTTCCCCATGAAGCCAGATATCGTTCATATATATTCGTTAGCTGCTACATATTGATTGACTTTCCGCCTCATTAAGAAAAATCCCGCTGAATATTTCAGTTCCGAATCGCACTCCATTTCATAGAGCACTCCGCATCCACAATGATGGAATACCGCCTCGAGAAGGGAGATGTTAAAGATTCGATGGTACATGAACTGAAAAGATAGAATGGATCACGGTGATGTTTTTTCACTCACCATTTCTGTGAAGTTCAGTAACAACAGGTGTTGCTTTTGGATAATATTTGTTCATTTGATTACTTGTATAAACAATATTCAATTAGGTAAGATCCTTGCCCAGTTCACAATGTTGTTCACCACTTATCCTATGAACAAACAAGACCATCTTCTAGCAGTGACCATCATATTCGAGCAAGCAATTAGTCGATTAACTCAATTCCATCGATAGTGTTGGATGTAATTAATCGAGGTGATCCATAGGCATAAAAACTTGTCACCGATAACTCAAATTGAAGATCCTGTAGTTGAAAATTTGAAATAGACATACATATTTTCAGCTTGGAGAGGTGGGGACCATGGCGAACAAGTCACATCGCCAGCTCACATGACCATAAAATCCTAATTTATATGCCCCAGTGGCCAGCACCTGAAAATGACATATGGTTGATCCTTGCTCAGGCTTGAGTTGTTGTATAGCGCTGGGCTTCGAATAATCTAACAGCCTCAGGCTCTGAAATTACGGTTAGAGCAGAGACCCAGTCATACCTTAACTACAGTGCGAAAAGATTTGTTAGTTTCACTCTTTGTGACACAAACTGTTGTTCATTTCATGGGCTGTCTCCAGAGGCTTAAGCGTTTTGAGCCGCAGTTAACTCGATATGTGAGCTATATAAGACACATTTTGATTAGTGTTATATCAGCAATCTGGGATAATCATGTAATTCAAGTGAATTAAAGTCACTGTAACTCTACTGTTCTCTAATATTCAGCTAACTCACAAAAAAAGTGGATTGTGGTATGTCAGGTGCAACGGGTACCGGTAGTACATGGGAGTAGGCACTACACAATTACGTATCGTTGGTTATATCGAATTTTCGAACTTGCCCTATACCTAGCAATGCTGAATCCGTACTCTCATCTGTTCTCCTAACTACGATAATGGTCGAGTTTCTGTAGAATATTACTGTGTTATCGTACCCGTCATACAACTTTGTCTAGACATCAAAAATTTTGTTGCTACTGATCTGACCTAGTGGTGAGTGCTCGAATTGACGAGGCTGTGACAAAAGATTATTCAAGTTTATTTTTCATACACGAACCACATATTCCCCTGCAATTATATACACATCATGTGAATGAGTCAGAAGATCATTGAGAAATTATGTTATAATGAGCTAGAACTTATTAGAGTAAGCTCAGTAAGGAAGCAAAGTGTGCAAATCGTAAAACAACGATCTTCGTTATCTGGTTCTAATCTCTGGCAGTTACCGGACCTGCAATGAGTGGAACATTGCACTCACCCATACGTTGGACGACAGTTTGGGGGCTGCTTTCTGTACCGTAGCTCTCTACGACAATTGTGAAGTTGTACTGTTCCCCCGGTATCAGGTTATTAAACTGAGTTGACCTTGCCACATCGTTGTCTGGGGAGCTACCACTGTTGTGTAATGGGTAGTTCTCTGGCACATAAGACACAACAAATCGAGACCAGACACAGTTTCCATTTTCACAGGAGTTGGTCAGTGCCCACGTAAGAGCCACTTGAGTTGTCGTGTATGCCGTGACAACGAAGGACCCCACAGGTTCTGGTTCTGCAATGAAATGATGAGGAAGTATTTTAAATTAACAGATAATAGCTCTACACTCAGTTCTGAGTCGAAATGAGTTTCACCTTAATAGCTATATCATCCTCATCTGCGAGGCGCTTCGAAATCGTGGTAAAGCAGTGATAACGGGCTATATAGGAACTGGATATTATCACTGTAATTACTTCTACAAACACCAACTGTCCAATATTGCTGAATCTGGATTCTGATTGACTTTTCTCGAACTACCACACAGCTATCCAGTATTATGGGCCATATAGGTAAGCTGATATAGGTAACACGATGATACATCTATCGTTGCTTAACTCTGAGTAGACACAGTTCCTACCGAAACGGACATGTACATTAATACAGGGCAACTGTGACCAAGACAAAGTCAATTACGGAGTATTGAGTCGGATATTTGGGAACCAACTTGGAGGAGATGGAGAAAGTCTATGAACTAACTTCACTAAGGATATGGGATTTGGACAGTGTTTTGGCACTGGTTATCTGGACGTCTTCTGAAAAGTGTGAAGCAAGTCATATTATCGATAGTCTCGGAGGAACTTTCCACAGAATACTATGAAACAAACAATCTCTCTCAAACCTTCCAATGTCAAAAACAAATCTGGAATGCTGTACTCACTCATACGTTGGTAGACCAATTTGGGACTGCTCTCTTCGATGTAGCTCTGTACGACAATAAAGAAACTGTACCCTAGCCCTGGTACAAGGCCACTAAACTGTGTTGACCGTGCCGCCCAATGCTCCGAGGTATTCCCGCTGCTGTATACGCCGTAATGTGGAATGTAAGACAGGAAGAATCCGGACCAGACACAGTTCGCATTCTCACATGAGTTTGTTGAGTCCCAAGTAAGATCCACTTCAGTTGTCGTGTATGATGTGACATCAAAGGACCCCACAGCCTCGGGCCCTGTGAATAATACATGAATAGTTCGAAGTTCGCTAAAAAAAACTACAAAGATTGCTGAACGGGAGAGGCGATAGTATATTGTTTATTTAGACAAAGATTACACGTTGGGCAGAATCTTTCGGATGGGATGGATGGGATCGTCCGCCGGGAGACGTGCCATATGCCCAAAGAAGCGCAGTTGACAATCACGAATCCGGCAACTGACCTTCACCAACCCCGCTATATCTAGTACCCATACGTTGGACACACGGTCCTGTCAGCATGCATTATACAAGGATGTAGTTAGACGTGGTAGTCAGAGAGGAATATAACCTCTACCTGATCCCGACAGTGACTGGCCATGCTCCAATAGAGTAAAACAAGATTAGAAGCACAATTGAGCTGGTTCCCTTGCTCAGACCGCATGCCCATCACACGTCACTATCTAGTGACTTCATGAGGCCGCATGTCAGCCAGAGGCTCACTTCGGTCTGACCCTACATCCCTGCAATGAGTGGATCATTGCACTTACCCATACGTTGGACGACAGTTTGGGGGCTGCTTTCCATGCCGTCGCTCTCTATGACAAACTATTCAACTGTGTTGACCTTGCAACATTGTTTTATGGGATGCTACTGCTGCTGTATTTGGTTGGTCAGTCTCAATATCGAAGTGAATCTGGGAGGTTCTACTCACTCATACGTTGGGTGATACTTGTTGAACTGCTTTCTTCGCCAAAGCTCTGTACGACAATGATGAAGACGTACTGTTCCCCTGGTATCAGGTTATCAAACTGAGTAGTCCTTGCAAGGGCATTTTCCAGGACATTCCCACTGTTATATTTGTCGTTCTCTGGGATGTAAGACACAACAAATCCAGACCAGACACAGTTCGCAATATGTTCACAGTAGCTTTCCAGGCTCCAGGTAAGATCGACTTGTGCTGTTGTGTATGCTATTACATCGAAGACACCCATTGCCTCAGGCTCTGTAAATTTAATAAGAAACAGTCTGTAGTTAGCTTTAACAGCAACAGAGTGCTCAATGGGCGAGGCGAAATATAGTATTGCTACAGGAGAATGTGCTGTTCTAGTTCTGAAATGACAATTCGACAGGCCTTTGAAATTGTGCTATGAAAATTACACAATTAAAGAAACATCACAGCATGCCAGAATAACATGCAACCATTGTAGTACAACTCTGATATTTATACTAGACTACTGCGACGCTATACTTTATAGCGTGATCAGTATAATGAACCAAATTTCTATTGTGGGCTTCTATCATAATAGTGTTCTTTTTTCTTACTGTGACTGGACAGTTGGCAACTGGGAAATTCCCACTCAACAAATTCCTCGATGGAGCCAGGTCTAGTGTCATGTTTGGGTGAGAATTATCTAGGCGGGAATTGTTTGGGTGGGGTGAATAGTCTGGGCAGGAATTATCTAGGTGGGGGTGGCTCAAAACTATCGTTATGGTTATTGCTACAGTGTGACACGACAATAAAAATGTTATTTTACAATCACTTCACTGGACAGTAATAACAGGTCTTATATTGACATGCTTCACACGGCCTAATGCTGAAATAATGAACATATGTGTACACTGTGTTAAGATACCAAGAGATACCACCTAATTTGGGGTTTTGTGTATGAATCTTTATACATTTACTACTGGTAGAATCTTGATATGTTCCATTGTGTACTGTGCCCCACTCTCGTGTACGTCGAGTGATGGTTCGGAATACAACACCGTAGGTGCTCTTGTTTCCAATTCTGAACTGGGAGGTAATTGCATGTGTCCCATTTTAGGTTCCATGCAGGTCCTACTAACCTGTTCGCTGCGTGATGTTCCTTGGAGCACTCCTCTCCTTATCACTGATCGCAACGAACGAGAAGTAATACTCTTCGCCGGGGATAAGTCCTGGGACCGTCTTCGACGCATCATTTCGCCCAGCAGACACGGCTCTGAGTGAACCACCAGACGATGTGGAGTAGCTGATGTCATATGAATCCCACACGCAACATGTTTCGCCAATCTGGCAACCCTCAGCTTTGCACTGATTTGCGAGATCCCAAGTCAATTCCACAGAGTCGGTGCCGTAATCAGAGACTACCAGCGATTCCACGGTCCTGGGTACTACAAAATGTAACAATGGTCAGACGATGCGATGATGCATTCATCACATAAAAGTGAATGTACTACGCATATCTGGACTATCATATCATCATGTTACAACATACAGTCTTGCATGACGACTGTTTTATAAAATGTCTTCTAATTTGTTTTCAGCAACATATTCCTGGGGAAGTTTATTCAGAAGTTGCTAGGGAAGTTCACTGAACATGTTTATTCCCACCAGCAACTTCCCATGTCTTATTTCTTCAAAAATTTAGGTTCCCCCCGGGGAACATGTTGTGATTGAGGTTCCTGCAGTAGTTTGCCTATATTATCTTCGAATAAATCGTAGTAGACTACTGATGTTCACATATTTTGATAATCATTCGTGGAGCACTAGGAGCCCTTACTGATGTATACATTATTACGGGATCTTAAAAACCTCAAGACAACTATGTTTCTTGAAGAGTAGATTAATCAATTGTGATGAGAGGTTCACATGAAATTGAGTTAAGTATTATCAACAGCTGATTACATGTTAATATTGGTGTTATGTATAATTCAGAAACACTTACATGACAACTGTGTTACCTTTTTATTAGTAGTTACGGGTTAGTTACATAACTTTTACCAGTGGCGTCGCCGCGAGGGGGAGTGGG
>JAUOBX010534165.1:0-10052 GCA_032360705.1 Eupentacta quinquesemita
ATGTCAAGGAATCCAACTGTGATTGTATGGTTTCAAGCTGTTGATGAGAAAAATGAAGTATGGCAGGGTTTGAAATCATCAAGTAGACAGATAATTCAAAATATGATATTGCATCAGGTAGATGAATAGATACACCAATTGTATTGTTCTTTATAGGGTCACTAATCTTTGGATATGTTATGACTCAACTTATGTCAGAATGATTGTCCTAATCAAATCCGTACAGTGACAGAAGTCAAAGCGATTCCTCTGACTTCAGTCACAAGTTCATTCATTAAGCCTCCCAGGGTCATACATGCGATGGATACATTTGGACTGCTTTGGAGCTCACAGGAATACTGGTACAGTGGCCTGTGAATGTAAAACAGTATACGTCAGCTATGGCCCTTATCCCCGATGGATTCTCGCATTGCATTGTGGGATAGAAGTGATACTGAAATCGGAAGCCCATTGACTTTACTGTGGCCTTTTTGCGTCAGAATCACAAGGAAGCTCCAAAATAATAGGCCTAATAATTTGGATGTCTGATAAACGTGGGAATTTTGGGCGATTCGGATATTCGATCACGATTATATTATTGAAACATTCTTTTGCTGTACGAATTTTGCATTGAACTTTCTGGCGATAACAACTACATTTGACTCGAGTAACACATGCCCGAGTTGTGCTGACAGTGTGTTCCATTTGCGATAGTGCTAATTTGCAGTGCCCACAATAGGATGCAGTTACCCGACAATGTATATTGATTGATATTCACTCTATTTTAGGTCCGATACCTCCCTCGATTATATGGCCCAATTTTCATTGTATGTGTCTGAACTCTCAACCAGAGGTACCACACATGTGTGCAGTATGTTGGAGGATGGATAAATGAACTGGAAGAAACTGTGCAGACATGTCAAATTACCATTCACATATATGTATTCGATAGATATACAATGACATTTGTCAATATGCTGACATTTTGTCCAACACAAGAAGACAGCCAGATAAAAACCAGATGTTATCAGGTGTTAACATCAAGCAGGAATCTCGCCAGCTTGGATTCGAATTCGCGTTGGAAAGTAACAGTAGCGCCCTGTATGGCCAAGGTTCAGGCCCGATCGTGCTGGGCGATGTGGATTGCACGGGGGACGAGGATTACCTGGACCAATGCGGACACGCTGGTCTCGCGACAGATAATTGTGATTATCATGTAGACGCAGGGGTTGTGTGCAACAGTGAGTGCAGTTTATGTTCCCTCCAATTGAAAAAAGAAGATCTAAACAAAAAAATAGAAATTAAAACATGTACTCTAGTGAATATGGCGTAATGTGGCCGAGCAATAATCGATCGATATGGCTGATATGTTTTACGCAATGCCACGCCTTTCCAGTGCTGTTGAAGGAGAGTACCGCTGTAGTGTACAATAAACACACATTGTGGGTGTTCCACGTTGTAATGCTGTCTGCCGTCGGTGGCAACCCCTAGCCACATCGATGTTATGCTAAATAGACATGGCCTCCTATATACAGTATCATGTTCGATCTTGTGATCACGTCGGCCTTTGTCCCGGCACGCATCTTACGTTAATTCAAGTACATTTCCCAGTTGCAAATGCCGCAACATCCCAATATAGTCAGATATCTTTAATCAGAGTGGGGACGAAAAACCTGTACTGATATGCTGTATTCGAATTGTAAATTGGTACTAACATGTTTTACGAGATGAAAAAAATGAGAAAAATAACATTTAACGCGCACTTAGGGGGGAAACATAACTTTCGTAACCATGCAGCAAAAATGTTGCACGTGGCAAATTAATTATTTGGAATATCTATCAGATAGAGCTGTTTAACGCTGATTCATACAAGAGCAGACACATTCAGGATAACGCTATCTTGTCACCAAATTCATTCCTTTCTGGCGAATACCCGTGTTTGTAAAAATGAGATTTTCATATCAATTCTGCATCTGTATCCATAGCAATAGCTTCCTTGGTTAGAACATCATACAACTGCCTGATCTGAACATTGGTTTACTGCAGCAGGTAAGGCCGTGGTTATCAAAAGGATGTCGTGCGAATATCACACCTGGCAGACTCGCTGCTCCAGTGTGTACTTGGGCAAGGCACTTTATCTCAATCACCCCGTTCCACCAATGCGTTATCAGGATTTCTGTGAGAAAAACGACTACAATCTGCGTTCAAGTTACTGTCCCCCGAGTTCGTCGGAGAGCGTTGTTATTTGATGTAATCAGTGTCATTGACATGAACAGCTTTCTCGAAGCATCTTATTTTCCATTTCGAAAACTAGATGTGTTGATTTCTCGGAAAATCAACACCAACCCATTCATAATGGCAGAAATGAGTGCAGAAATGTACAAGCTCGGAATGTGTACATGTCTCTATTATATAATATATATCAATATAATATTAACAATAACACAGGGGACGAGTGATTACCGATGGCTGTTCGGAATGCGAGAGGATAGAGTCGACCGAGACATTCATGAATCAAAGAGAAGGGTTACCATATTACACGGTAATACTATTATATATATCATCCCGATTTTTTAGATGTTCTAAACAACGTTCGCCTGGCTGATGGCGGAGGTAATTACGGACGTGTAGAGGTTCACTATAACGGACAATGGGGGACTGTGTGCGACGATTCGTGGGACTTGGATGACGCCCACGTGGTATGTCGCCAGCTGGAATTCGACTTCGCGTTGGAGAGTAACAGTAACGCCCTGTATGGTCAAGGTTCAGGCCCGATCGTGCTGGACGATGTGGATTGCACAGGGGACGAGGATTCCCTGGACCAATGCAGACACGCTGGTCTCGAAGAACATAATTGTGGTCATTCTGAAGATGCGGGGGTTGTGTGCAACAGTGAGTACAGTTTATGTCCCCCCCGATTGAATATCTCAAAATTGAAACACTGAAACAAGTGTACGTGGATGAATATTGCGAACTATTACCAATCAATAACTGCTCCGTACAGCGTAAGGCATATATTACATGCAATGCAATTCTGCCTCAGTGCCGTTTGATATGAGTGCCAGTGTAGTGTTAGACTTGCCACAAGTCAATCGTGAATGTTATTCTCCGTACCGGTACTGGTTTGCCTGTCTTAATACTGCGCACGCCCTCTATTCTGACATTCTCTGGTCTGTCCGCACGGAAAAACGGTGCGTATAGATTAACGGGCGACCAGATCACTGTACAAGCATATCAGAAGGAATCGCATAGAGGGCGTCAGAGTCGTATATACCACTTGTAGCAAGTCTACTGTAGTGTAAGATATGCACACACGAGGGGTAGTCTTGCACGTTACCGTCTTGTTGGTAAATACCCCTAGACACATTGATGTGACATTGGAGAGGCATGACCATCCGTTCAAAGTATCAGAATCAGGTCGGAACCCAAGAAAATAGGCACCTCTTTTGTTCTATGGACACATCACATTGATACGCTACTGCCCAACTTGATTTTGTGTTCGATATTTATTTGAAACGTCGGTCAAGTTCATAAAATGCAGTAATTCTATGTATTTTTTCCCGGAGTAAGCTTGGGTAAGTCACATCACATTAAATTTATGAATCCATGCAAACAGTTATGGATGTGGCAATATCCCAATGAAGTCGGGTATCTTCAAAGTAGAGATAAACAAGAACACAACGACAAATAACTCCCTTGATACTAACGCATAGGGGTGGGTCCGTGATAGAACATTCCTCCGAATAAACTTTAACAAGCCTAACTATTGACAGGGTACTTTAAATATGTCCCGTGATCCCAACTGAAATCGCTAATTTTGCCCTGATTGATCCAGTATATACTATGACCGAATTCTATATTGGCTTTGACATAAAGTAAGCATTCACCATATATTTCGTATAAATAAAGTACAACATATTTAATTCTGCGTTGTGGGTTGATGTTTCTGTTTACGTGTTGTTTACGATCTCACGTGTTCTGTCTCAACAAGACGGATCTAGTAATATGGTCGAAATTTAGCCGTCTGCCTCAAGAGTCACATACTGAAAATGTATGATAAGTTCAATAGGTCAAATGAGGTCGGAGGTGGTCACCAGATAGAGTTCACACAAACAAACACAACTTTCTATTGACCTAAAATGCTTTGTTGACAAGATATCAGTCTTTATTATGGTCTTCTGTACAATAATTCATTTCGTGCTACCTTCACCTTCCACGTGCAAATTCATATATTGAGATAACATTAAGAGCATTGTAGATCATATGGGTTACCTCAACAAAAGGATTTTGGGTGTCACAAAAAATCACTCTGAAAGTGCCATGGTCGAAAGTAAAAAGTCATATGGAACCGAATTATGTTACCACATGTAGTTCACACAGACACAGACTACTTTCCATCAGGCTCTCCCCATAGAATGCTTCGTTGTCAAGATATATAAGGAAAGTACTGTGACCCCGAATAAATTTGACCTGGCACCAAAAACAATTGTTTCCATCCTCATCACATATGCAACCATCACACCGAATATGAGCTCGGTCATGTCTTCGGTCTCGCAATTAATGTTGCCCTTGGCAATTATCAGGGAAACATGTACAGACATTCTGTATTCGAATTGCAGCGATACAAACACATTTCACGGGAGAGGAAGATAATCGAAAAAAATATAACACGCACTCAGTAGACAAACGAAGCTTGCGTAACCATGTAGCAAACATGTTGCACGCGTCATCAAGTTTCTTCCCTCCTGGCAATTACCAGTGTTCGCCAAAATGTGATTCGCCACTCCATTCCTGTTCCTCGCCATGGCCCTTACACTGCGAGACCTATAACTATTTCTACCGAACCTCACTGCACGACGCCCCTGAGCTGACCCCTGCTTTTCAAGTCCGATTACGGACCGGGAGTCAGGGGCTTGTAATGTCGTACGAAGATTGTATGTACTAATAGGCATGATACCAGTATCGATGAACTAGAAACGACTGGATGGGTAGTTGCCTTGCGTGAGTTAGGGTGAAGGGTGGTTGATTCCCTATTGTCGATTGTATCACGTTTCATTTTTAATATATATCTTTGCTAATTTGGGGGGGCTCTGTTTTTTTTCCTTTCATGGGAGCAAGACGGGCAAAGGTGTAAACCTATGACGAGGCCCGCCGGAAAAAGAGTGAAGAGTTACATGAGAGTAGTGAAAGAAAGCTTGTTGAAACTAGAATTGAAAAGCTGAAGGTTGTAGGAGGAAGGAAAGCAGACAGATGGCAACGCATTCCAAAGTCTGGAGGAAGAGTGAGAGACAGAGCGAGTCGCAGGGATACAAACAGAATATTGGTGCATGCTGCTAGTCAGTCGAGTTACACCGGATGGGATGAAGAGTGGAGGCATGATAGAGTGGACCTCAGATGAGCAATGCCCATAGAATAGATGTAGCAATAGAAGAGAGAGAGAGCTGCGACACGTCTCCTGTGTGCAAGACTTTGCAGAGAAGAAGTCAAGGAGCCATCTCTGAATCTTATCAAGGATTTCAATAACTGTTGCAGGGGCTCCTCCCCAAACGTTGGTGCAATATTCCTGCTGGGGCGAATCTGTGATTTATAGAGCCGCAACAGATGGATAGGTTCGAAGTAGTTCCGAGAGCAGAAAGTAGCCCAACTTTCTGAGTTGTCCGCTTGGCGATATCTCCCATATGAAACACTTGTACACTTTGGGTATTGTTCTAGCAGAACCCCTGCTCTCCAGCCATGTTTTCTCAATATAAGTTATCCAGTCAATCAACACTCTTTTGGTGGTATATTTATGCAATTTCCCCGATTTTGATTCCTTGAGGGAGTCAAAAGAATGTATAAAGCTATGGCAATTGGTTGCATGTGTGCGTGGGACGCTGGACTTGTTAACACGATAACTCAACCCCACCTAATTGGATCAAGCTCATGCTCAGTACACATATGATGTGTGTTCTCCATGATGAGTACAGGATTCCCTACTATATCGTGTCTGGTCAGAGGCTATCTGAGGTCAACCGAGGTCAAAAATCTGAATATTCTGTTAACATGTCGAGTCCAGAATGCTTAGTCCAATCAGGCTGGGATTCGGCCTGTTACTTTTTATAGGGATTACCAGTCATCTTTTATGTGCAGAACAGGTATCATTTTCTGGGGGGATTCAAACTTTCACCC
The DNA here is from genome assembly GCA_032360705.1 of Eupentacta quinquesemita. NCBI lineage: Eukaryota > Metazoa > Echinodermata > Holothuroidea > Dendrochirotida > Sclerodactylidae > Eupentacta > Eupentacta quinquesemita. The sequence goes on from JAUOBX010534165.1 coordinate 6,148, forward strand.
CCTCCCCTCCGACCACCTCCACCGAAGAAATCAATATTTGTGCCAATGTTGCCACATTCCTCACTGCACAGGCGCGCCAACGACGTTTTCACCAACCACTGGTGAGTTTTAATAAATCAAGGTTGCACGTTACATATACTTTCTCTCTAGGTTCCGAGTGGTTGAGCATCGATGACAAAAATAGTCTTATTTGAGAGTATTTGTACAACTCAAACAGCGCGTTTGTATTGTCTGTATTTCAACCACTGCGTACTGTTTCCTTCCACTTTCAGGAAACTGTAACTCACTCTCACTCACTCATAGGAGCACATGCCTGGGAGACACCTAGACGCACCCACCTTCTGCTTATAGTCACCCGGCCTCCTCCGAGCCAGCGTCCAGGCCTGATCCTGTCCGACCCTGTAACTCCCTGAAACTGTGCTAACCAAGAGCTACGATGCCTCCCAGGGGGCGACTCCATCCCACCGAGTCCAGTGAAGACAGGAAGCGATAGACGGGGTCGTCCACCAGAAGGCGTGTTATATGCCCGAAGAAACGAATATTGTAGTATATATGGTCGTATATTGAGGTCATTTTGCCACATTTTACATGTTTCTCTCCATGTTGTCCTCACAGATACGCCAACGACGTTACTGCCAACCACTGGTAAGTCTGATGGCATTAGACATCGACAACAATTTGCGAACAGTATCGAAGATACAACTATAATATCACTTAAGTAGATTCGACGTTTGTGTCGTATGCAATTGGGAATTTGGGGCATAATTTCGTATATAAGGTCGTTGGCCAGTTGGGCTCATTAGTGGAAATATACCAAATGTTTCCCCTCCTAGAGTTTGAATCTGATGATCATGAAAGTTGGTGATTCCAGTGATTCAAGGTCCAAGGTTGACTGGTGAACCATATGGGCCATGTTGTGAGAATATGCCAAATGCTCCTCTCTCAGAGTCTTATGATCGTTAAAGTGAGTCATTATTATCGGGAACCAATGCTTCGTATAGGCTGTGTAATTGTGGGGTTCTTCTGAACAGAGCACCTCCCCACTCACGTGCAATACACTGATGCAAATAAACAGGTGAGCTGTTCTGCCATTGGCACTTTTGTTTACTTATTACCCCATGTCAGGTTCATTTTGGTTGAGTCAGTTCAATTAGTCAATCAATTATTTATACAATCAACATGATTCGAACTTGATATCAATTGTACTCTCATTGAAGAATGTTCATTCGAAAAGTGTTAGGGGTCAAATATTTTCTGAAGATTTTATGTATATGTACATGTATAAAACGTTCCTGCTTTTTACATTCACCTCTTGTTTCTAGGCTACTTTACAGAAGCGTTGACAACGTTATTACCAAGCACCAGTAAGTGTAGTTGTGGTGACGTACTGCTCATCGAAGAAGCACGTCACTATTTTACTCTTTTTCTAAGTCTCGAGTAAGTACATTTTGATAATAAAAGTTGGAATAAAGAAAGTTCTCCTCATTTGAGAACATTTTTGAAATTGTAATTATAGAATCCACTCTAGTAAAAAGAACTCAAACGTTACTCTTGTGAACCCAATGATACTGCGATTGAACCACCACGTACTATATCGTTTTTCCTCAAATATCATGGCGTTCATTGTATTTTGCATATGGTCTCTTCCACAGGAACGCAGTAAACATGTATAGTACGATCTACAATCACAATCACGTACTTTATGTATGAATTATGGAGGTGGATAGGGTGGGTCGAGGTTGAGGTCGTCGGTATGATAAGGGCGCTGGAGGGTGTTGGGGTAGGGTTGGTGGGGTGTATCAATGTACTAATTATTATTTCAATTAATCAAAATTTGATTCATCATTTTTGTGCCCTTCTCGACGAACAGTCATCCGAAATTTAGCAGTGGTAGACATTTTCTGATTATATTTACAGTAGTACATGTATCCAACGTTTTCGCCGTTTACATTCATCTCCTCTTGTCTTCTATGCAGAAGCGCCAACGTCACAATTTTATTCTGATACGACTGTGAAATATCCGATTCTCTTATGAATCCAGCGGGCTAATACTTTCTGTTCAATTCTCTCCAACTTTAGTCCCGTGGAAAACAGCTGGACCGATCGAGTCTGTGGATGAACAAAAAGTAGTTAGCGACAAATTCAGCAATAACATACATTGCTCTGAATCTATTGAACTACGATTGTAAAACCAGCTACGAACATCTAGGAATGAAAACAATAGATATTGTTAAGAACCGCCGTTTCTAGACAAGAAAGACTGTCGAACAGAGGTAGTATTCCATCTGTTTTGATTACACGCCATAGTCGCAGCTGATACTTCAGTGATTCAGCATTCGCTGTTGTTTGACTTGGGCATTGTGTAGTCGAGCCAGTTATGGATGCCAGTTATGGATTGTTTTGGCTGACGTTGTCAAGGCTGTTTCATGTGCATATGCATGGACGTCTTCGGATCGCCAGCCAATTATCCACATTTCCTGAAGGACATATCCTCCAGTTTTAATACATTGTGTTCCTGATATACCCTATGGAAGTGTGTCCTCTGTTTAAGAAATGTATTTATCGAATATAACCCTAACTTAGACCATAACTGTGCTAACTGGCTGGGGATCGCAATTGGTCTTCTCAACCACTCTAATGACATCATCATCGGTCCTTAATGGAATGAATGACCTCACACCTTGATGTTGTAAAAAATTAAGGTTGAGGGAAGCAATTATACGCGGTGAAACCCGGCCAGGTTCACCTTTGTTGTAGAGCCTAAGGATGAATATGTATTAGTTACCATTAACAAGTCCGGTGCAGCTACAACGAGTAGTACATGCCTCAATATTCTGGTCATCTGGTTTATTATGCTACATATTAGGAGCTTTTTTGTTTCTTTAATTCTTCACTTCACAGAAGCGACAACGACTTCACCACTCTCCACCAGTAAGTTTGGGTCAAATGTTTGATTCATCTATTTGATCTACTCTGAAATGTTGAACTGTCAGTTTTGCAGCTTCCTGCCAAGTGTTACATGAAGATCCTCATACGGTATCATTAGCCTGGTAGACATCCACATCCGGTACGAATAAGATACTCTGTAACTACCGGTGATATTATTATTGATCAGTGATGTTATAACGCAGGTTAAAGTCAGACCACGGTGCAATAATGTTCACTGTTGGGAACTGAGTAAATTAGTTGAATATTCATCAATAGCTACCGTGCCATATATAGAGTACCGAAGTCGCGACGTCATCCTTCTTTAACTAGGCTACCGGTCCAAGCAAAGTAACGACGAATTATGCAAAGTCCTGACAACAGTGTAAAAGTCAATAGCATAGATGGTACTACAATATCGACGCTGGTTTTCCACTTCGCAGATTCCATTCCCTGACTGGTATCACCTGGAAGAGTTCACACAAGCAGGAAATATAATTGCTGGAAGTCACTGCGAGTGACAAGCAGATATGTCAATACCGTACGTAGTGAAGGGTATACCCTAGGCCAACGTTAGGCTATACTCGGTGTCAGTCTGTTGGAAACGTACCGTAAAACTCAACATCTGCGCACGATAGAACGTTCCACTGGAATATTAGACACTGACTTTCGATCAGACGTATTTCCTTCATATATGTATGTTCTTCATTATTCATAGATATCCTGGCGTTAGGGAGGCTTAGAAAGTTGCAATAAATACCGAATGCTGAATATTTTCGTAACTTTTCCGGTACGACAACGTCTGATTAATATTAATAATTATAATAATAATTAACATTTGTAGGGCGCTCTACAAAGAACACAGCGCCTAACACAATAACAGTTAACCTAAAGCAAGAATGAATTATCTAGCGTTACCGTACAAGTATGTTTTCAGGGAACGTTTGAAAACGTTTATATTAGTAGCCTCACGGATGTGC
>JAUOBX010534276.1:0-10052 GCA_032360705.1 Eupentacta quinquesemita
TCTTTTTGTCCAACAGATTAACGCCGCACATCGCTCTCACCATCGCTCTCTCTGTCCTTCTCAAAATAGCCATCTCCTTTTCTCTCAAGCACCATGTCTCACTCCCATACAACATTGCAGGTCTCACGCAGCTCCTACAGAGTGTAAACTGCCACAAACTACGATACTAGGTTTTGGGTGAATTACTTTGGCCGATAAAAGTATAACTGTTAGAATCATGGAAAATGTATGTACAGGCAGTATCTTTACCTAAGCAATACTAACATGAGTCCATGAAAGTTACCTCATATAACTTACACATACTGTGGACTTGAGTGCTATCACCTCTTTAGTATCAAATGAGTTCTATCTGGAGCCGTTTCCCTGTGTGCTTGACTCCCTTCCGGAAGTTCCGGGTAATTTACTGCTAGAATGCCAGCCCCCATGACTGTTTCAACTTCCTTGTGATAAATGTTCACAAATTATTCCAATCTCCCCAAGAGGGCCCATGTATTGATGCCTTTCGAAATTCAAGAAGGTTATGTTCACTGCCGACCTGCCATCCATGCAAATTTGCGAATTGGCCCCTATATTCTGTCTCCTGGCTTCGATTCACCTCTCTGGTGTGCAGATTCGTTGAATGTAGCTGTTAGGAATTGATTTCCATCCTTTCTAAGAGCTAGCTACCCGATAGGAGAAAGATAACGACACGAGAGCAAATCTATCTAGGGTCTGGTTGTTAAAGCAAATAGACGGAAACCTGTAGGCTCTGCTGTGTGTGAATATTGGATGCTATCATTACACAGCATTCACTGAGCCAACGAAATGTCTACTTTGGATTGGATGTCCCCTAATATGGGAATGGAAATGATGTAATTTGCTTATATGCAAGTTCCAATTACCAGTGTGCATGTTCACAGCCCTTAAATTTCGGGTACAGACATCTACATAGTGTTATTGTTACAGGGTCATTCTGAATTGTCATAACTCCCCAAGGGTAGTGAATATGTCGAAGTGATGAAGGGATGACAAACCTCCTAGTAACTTACTACAGAGAGTGTAAACTTTCACAAACCACAACACTGGGTATGGATGAATCACTCTGGCCGATATGAGTCTAATCATTACAAATGTTCACCGTCGACCTGCCATCCACGCAAATTTGCCTCTATATTCAGTCTTATGGCTTTGTTTCGCCTCTCTTGTGTGCAGATTTGTTGAATGTATGTGGCTGTTAGGAATTGATATTCATCCCCTAAGAGTTACTACTTGATAGGCGAAAAGGATAAGGATATGAGAGCAAATCTAACTTGACAGTGTAAACTGCCACCAACTACAGTACTCGGTAGATGAAATCTACTTTGGCCAACTAAAGTATGATTGGTACAAATGTAAATGTAGAACATAGTTCAGTCAATATGTAACCTATGAGAATGCTCATATGAATTTATGAGAGAGAACCTTATAACTAACGCATACTGTAGAGTGCTATTACCTTTTGAGTAATGAGTTTTCTCTGTGTGCTCAACTCCCTCTCAGGTAATTTACTGCTAGAATGCCCAGCCCCCATGACTGTTTCAACCTCTCTTGTGATGAATGTTCACAAATCAATCCTATCTCCCCAAGAGGGCCCATGTATTGATGCCTTTCGAAATTTGAGAAGGTTATGTTCACTGTCGACCTGCCATCCATGCAAATTTGCGAATTGGCCTCTATATTCTCTCTCCTGGCTTTGTTTTGCCTCTCTTGTGTGCGGATTTGTTAAATATAGCTGTAAGGAATTGATTTCTCTCCCCCCTGAGAGCTAGCTACCTGATAGAAAAAAGATAACGACATGAGAGCAAATCCAACTAGGACCTGGCTGTTAGGCAAATAGACAAAGCCTGTAGTTCTCTGACGCAGTACTTGATGCTATTGTTACACAACATCTACCGAGTCAACAAAATGTCTACTATGGATTGGATGTCCTTCAACATGGGTAGAATGTATTTGACTGAATAAAGGTAAAATATTAGTTTTACAGATGGACACAACAAGTTTCTCTCAATGTAGGGTGATAGTTCATTTGCCTGATTTTGGCAGTCAACTGAACATTGTCTAACATTGGAGCAAATCAGAATGATAGGCCACATATATGATTGGCACTAGTGAAAAAACCCACATACATGAATGACACTAGTGAAAAAAACATGCATTGGTATTCAGTATCATTGGTGTAGGAATTGAGGGTTTATAAGATGGAGGTAAAACAACTAATTTGCTTTCTCATCTGGAATCCAGAAATTTGTTTCACAGATTTTCATAGGGCTCCCTAGAATACAATTAAGTTTGGCCTCTTCCTACTGCCCCTCTCAATTGCCAGTGTTTATCAAATCGTAAATACTTCTGCAGGAAACTGGGGAGTGAGCTAATAAATTACCTGTTATTTCTCTCCGTCTCTTATACTCTCCTCCTCTCCTCATTAGGCTTGAGAGGACATACCACTGGTGTATTCTGAACTGGAAGAAATTTAGCTCTCCCAGCTGAATTTTTTCTCTGAAGTATTAAATCTAGGGCAGGAACTAATTGTTTGGTCACGAGGGTTCATTTGGAATATTTTCATGGAAAAAAGCCCAAGTGAACTAGGCCAAGGTGCCTTTCTTCAATGCATGGGGCCCTTTTGGATTTCGGAGTGCTGTGAGGTGATTATAGTTTGTTTAAAAGGTATCAGATAGCATATATTCCCTCATATTTAAATTAATTTCGATACATCTCGGGCCAATTTTAGGCACAGAAATGGAATTTCTCATAATTATTCCATGCTGCTTTTGGAGGCATGGGGCAATTTCCTTCACACATCAATGTTTTTTTGGCCCCCCTGATATTTTTGATGGGGCAATTTTCAGATTTCAGAAGGGGTAATCGCCTGCAGCCGTCGATTATTTCCTGCCCAGAAGCAATCTGAGCTCATGGCACTCATGTTTATTCCTTGCCAGAAGCAACAGAATTACATGCGATGGTGCGGGCATGTGTATTTAGGTAAATGCGTGTGAGTTACACACTTGAACACCACAAAAGTGCAGTCTTGATACTTGTCATGTAGGTTGGCCATTGCCCATTGACAGTTTTTACACTTGAGATGGTGGGAACTATTTTGTTGTTCAAATAGTTAAAAACAGAAGTAAAGAGCCAACAAAGTAACCCATATTTAGTGATGAATAGCAGTAAGTAAATAATGAGTGTCCAAAAGGGTTGATCTATTACAGTAATTATTTAATTCAGCAGATTCCTAATCGACTTGTTCGTTTTGTCTTCGTACCTGCATAGCAACAGTTGCCACAGCAAAAGTTTAACTAGAGTCCAGTGGCATCCCAATGGTTCTAGCCGGACAATGAACTGGATTTCAAGAACTAGAACATACAATGTTCCGGGGGCTCAATGTTCCCCATTTCCGTTAAAGTTGTAATAGGCCTGGAATGTTTCCGAGGTCGGACATTCTCGATGTTCCCGGGGTTCGATGTTCCCAGGGTTCGATGTTCCTGGGGTTCGATGTTACATGTTTCTAATGAATGAGCGTGTCTCTTGAGGGGATCTCTGCAGTGCGAATCACGGGCGGTCAGCTCAGAGGGACACGGGTGAGTACTCGTCCACCTGGTTTGAAACCTCATCGGGTTACTCACGTGGGACCGAACTGACACAGCACGCCCATTCATTCGGAAATGGGGAACATTTGAACCCCGGGAACATCGAAATCTTGTTATATCTGTGGTTCTGATGGCCTCTTCATCCTCTCTGTTCCAAGAGCTCTTCTTCCTGGATCTGTCCCGTCTGGGAAGAGAGGGGGGCAGGTTAAAGGTTATCCGAGGTCACTAGATGTCAAAGTCTGACATCTTTGTGAACACATTAGTCCAGAAACGTATGTAGGTCAATGCTGAAATTTAGTGTGTAGGTATCTCAGTTTCGTTGTAGTTCAGAGGTCATTAACCCTTTGGGTTTTGAAGGTAGAGGTCTCCAGTCAATGGATCACTAAGCCTTTTGACTTTATGTATTTTCAGGTGGTTCTGATGGCCTCTTCATCAGTCTTCCAAGAGCTCTTCTTCCTGGATCTGTCCAGTCGGTCTCAGGTGAACCACCAGGCGTGTACCAGCCGTTGTGGGGCCGGTACCACATCGTCTCCCCTCCCTTCCCAGGACACCAGCCTCCTGAGCCCCACCATCGCCGGCTATGGGACCCCCGAGAACGATCCTGCCTCCTACCGGAACAAGCGACTCGACCTGGAGGAGCACTACCTGAGCATCTCCCCCAACGGGAACACCTGCTTCATCACCTCCCGGCAGCTGAACAACTCCCCCTGCCGCAGGGGCCAACTAGAGGGGGGCATGAGCGGTCGCTCCTCCCCCTATGCCAGGACGTGCATCGGGAGCGTCCAATTTGGGGAGTATGAAGGGGAGGAGGTGGGGGAGGAAGAGCAGGAGGAGGGAATGGATGAAATGTCTGTTCCCGTCAGTATACGGTGCCTGCCGGGGCGTCTGGTCGACCATCCCGCCTTCTACTCCATCCACCTCCAACAGCAGGAGGAGATCTTCAGCGGGCGTCCCGTCCTACGGAGCATCGTGGTCATGAACAGAAAGGTATAGAACAAAACACATTAGGTTGCTGAATATTAGGGCTGTAGTCCTTTGCTTCTGACTCGCAGTATCAGCGAGTCTTGAGTCCTCAGGGCCCTATGCAAATTTGATCTGTACTATTTTTGGTGCAGCCTTATAACCACTACATGTCTCCTTAGGCTACTCAAGAACACAAATATGCTCTTCCCATGTGTTGGATGCATCATCGCTGTATTATCTTAGTAGTTTTGACATGGATCCCAGAATCAGTTAGGCTACGTTCTTTCCGGTGGGCAGCTCTGTAAATCTGAAATTAGAGTTCAAGAGACATCCGAACACATGATGTATATATTCTAAAAACTATGTTTTGCCTGCTTATTCACAGTGCTTCAATTTTCAAGGAGCAGTGCTCAATAGATATTGTTATGAATGTTTGTATTTAGAAATTGACACACACTCACACAAGGAGGGACAGAAAGTGATGATCCTTCAAGATCACAACATTTTAATAGATGAAAACCATCATAGGTCTTCAAACACCACTTGAACAACTAATGGTAATGGTTGGTACTTGTGGAATCCTTGAGAAAGTGTTCTCATTTGTTTGGTCCAAAATAAATAAAAAAATAAATTTTATTGTGTCTATTAGTACCTATTTGTTCTCTCTCCTTTCTCAATATAAAGGTCACACCGGATGCCTTCAGAGCAGTCCTACAGTACCTCTATACAGGCTATGTGCATGGTTGTCCTGATCAACTACAAGAGGACATAGAGACGGCTGCCTCCCTTCTAGAACTGTCTGATCTTGGTCGTATCATCAATAATATCAGGTAAAGTTATATATATATAGCTAATATTACAGACATTAGATGCCTTTGGATCAGTCCTTCAGTAGCTTAATACGGGCTATGTGAACTGCTGTCCTAATCCTCTACAAGAGGACATAGAGACGGCTGCCTCACTCCTAGAACTGTTTGATCTTGGTCGTATCATCAGCAATGTCAGTTTTACGTAAAAAATCTCTGGTCCTCCAGGATCTGAGGAAAGGGACATATGGGTTATATGTCGGATGGGAAGGTAAAATGGGGGTCCCAGGAGCAGGTTGGGATTGGATACAGTACACCCCTGCCTCGATAGCATCTGAGGCACTAGTCGTTTTGAGGAGGCGAGTTATTGCCAGTACATATCCACAATTAACACGGCCAGGGTTCTTTGATGAGCCTTCAGTGACCTCCTTAACCAGTAACACTCAAATCAAATCGGTTATTCCTTCGTTTCCTCACGTTCAACAGGCAAGAAGAGGAATATGTCAATGATGATGTTTCTAAACAGTTCCTTCAACACAGAAAAGAGAGGATGAGGGACTTATTCCTAGAGAAGAATATCCTTTCAGGTGAGTGTTTCACTTTCAGTAGAAAAGGAAAGTTAATTGTAAGTAGCACTTGGCCACAGGCACTCACTCCCTAGCACTACACTCGTCCAGACTTATGGAAGTGCTGAACATGACTCTGAAGATCACAATTTTTTTCAATTTGGAAAATCCAACCCCTAAACTGTTTTTCTCTCGATGAGACATTGAGAATCAGGTTCTATGACATCACATGGGGGAGGAAAGGATGTGCTCAATGCCTCAAACTTGTTTGTCACATGAAAGGGCGAACCTGACATGAAAAAATAGTCACATTGTTTTCAAGAATCATTTACTTTAAATAAAAAAATCACATGCAAAATTCACCCTATCGAGGGATGAAGAATAAGTGATCACCTTGTAGACCCGATCAGAGCATCCATTCAGTTCTCCTTGACATAACCATCAGACATAACCTGTTGATGTGGATAACAGAGAATGAGACAAGTTTGGAATCTTACAAGTGTGGATGCAGTCTGAAAGTCTCGAAACAATGATCTTTAAGACATAAATCTTTGTACATACTGTATATCTCCATAGTAATGCCTTAATTACTTCCCTCCAGCATGGTGTGAATGCATACACTGTGAAGTATTTGGTTGGCACTACAAGATGGTAACACTGTAGTGTGGGGTTTGGATAGTCACTATTGAGCTGCAGTAGCAATTGGTAAATGACTATGAGGTGCGGTCATGTGCTATAGAATAAAAATGATCGCATGGTAGTTAGACTTGGGCAGTGAAAGAAGATGACTTGGCTAGACTCAAGAGAAATAATTTGAGGAGATCAGGTGGTCGTGAGGTGTGAAATTGTAAGGATATAGGAAGTCCTTTGAGTAGTCAAGGTCTAGGACTAGCTAGGATTTGTAATTGTGTCCTTAGAGGTAGACTCATGGCCCGTCCACGGTGCAAGCGATTTTATCGCATTTATTTTATCGCACAATATTTCGTGCCCACACTGCATTCAACATTTTCTATTTGTCGCGACACGATATTCATCCAACGCCATTGTTTCTGTCCTATCCTGCCAATCATGTGACTTGATACAGCGCAACTATTCGTCACACAACAAATATTGGGCCAAGATTTATCGCGCGCAATAAATTGCGTCGCGATAAATCGTGTGCAGTGTGGACAGTCCCATGGAAATAACACAAGCTCAACGTCGCAGCACGATATTATCACGTGCAGTATGGCCGGCTTTCGAATGGTTTGGTCATGTCAGGTCAAGAGGTCCGGGAAGAAGAGACTTGCTCTGAGGCTGTGTGCAGCGACCTTGCAGTTCAAGGTATCAAGAGTGCCTTAAAACAGAATAGAGTTGGGTGGGAGAAAGTGTGTTGTTAGGTTTCCCTGTCTGGCCCTCCTTGAAGTGACTCCTAAACTAACCACTCATGATGATGATATAACATTCACCCACTTGAAAAAACAGAACAATTATGGTTTAGTCGCCAGACACGGGTAACGTTCCCATACAAGCCGGTGAGAGTGCATACCTGGATACAGCACTCCTGTCAGCTGCGAACCCTCGTCACTCGTCAGGTTCACAGACCAAGACAATGCTTCAGAATCGTGACCTCAATTCGGAGAGGGTGGGAGGAGGCTTTCAAGGTGAGGAAGGCCGTCATTAGGCTGCAGATGGCAATTACCAAATCACCCTCCACTCATTGTGAGCAATCGGGATAAAGTACCTTGCTCAATGGTACAACGCTCTAGCCAACCAGGCTACTACGCTCCAACCACAGGCTACCACGCTCCTTGTCTTCTCTTCTGCTTATCTTTCTCCGTGTTGATTTCATTCCTCTCCATATTTCCCTCTCATCGCAGACATTACCATTCGTTGTGATGATAACGGCAGAATCATGGCCCACAAGTGTCTTCTGATGGTCCGGTGTGACCCCATGCTGGCCATGCTTGGGGGCCACTTCAAAGAGAGCTCGTACAGTGAGGTGGGTTCAGTGAAAGGCTAAATGAAGTCCCACACTTGTTAGATAGCGCCGGAACGTTTTGCATCTTACAAGGATGAAAAGAGCACATGTCATTACCTCTAAATCTCAAGTTCACATCTCATTCTGTTCTCGTGTTATTTACATTAATTGTTTGGCTCCAATGACAACACAAGAGGAGTTCAAATGGATGTCGCGATTGAATTGCACAGTAATTGCTGATTCGGGTAATTTATATCACTGAAGTCAATGAATGCTTGCATCTATATGTTCTTACAATTATGTGAATTTTCATCCAAATCAGACTCAACATTCTCTTGTGAAAGAGTTTTGAAAAAGGAAAATTTTGTATTGAGCAGGTATTTTTCTCCCCCTTGTGATGTTCAGAGACCTCATATTTGATTGTAGGTTGGCAATATGGAGTAATAATAGCAATAGATTACATGAGTGCACAGTATAAACAGTAAGTTATCAAAGGCACTAAATACAGAGTACGTGATCACTATTTTTCTTGCAGTCGGGTCCACGATCACTGTAAACTAAGTGTTGGGAAACTCTGTTATGTTGCGAAAGCTCTACAAATAAGGCAAGGAATCTCTATGCATCATTGGGTTCTTGTTCTCCCCCCTTGTGACCTCATGAAGGCATAAAAAGTTTCAATGACTGGAAGTCAGTTTGGGAGTTGGCTTTCATTCTTACACTAATCAAAAGAAAGCATATTCTTCAAAGTCATTTTCAGCACTTCACTTCGCCTTTATGAACACATTGAGTGTAAATACTACATTGAACCTGCCCACACTGTTAACTCCCAACCTCTATACACAGAAGTGCTTCTAAGCAGTTATATACACAACTTCGCATTTACTTGGCATGCAACCAACCATCCATGTGTCCATTTGAGAATTGTTCTACGAATGTAATTGATCAAAAAAGATCATCACTATGAGATGTGTTTTGTACTACTCATTGTTTTACAGCACTATTGACATTGAGCATCAACCTAGGCCTATATGATGAATATGAATGATTGTTTTATATTTGCTGTCACAGGTTGTGCTAGAAGGTTTCAAGGAGGTGGTATTCCAGCACCTGAAAGAGTACCTGTACACAGACGAGTGCACCTCCCTCGACTCCAGGGAAGAGATCATCGCCCTCATAGAACTGGCCAACTTCCTCTGTCTACCAGCCCTGGTCGCCATCTGTGAATATACCCTCATAGCTGACCTCAAGGGGGAGGAGATGGGGAACAAGGGAGGTGTAGCTGAGAGTGTTACCGCCCTTATACAGAGTGCTAAGGTAATAATGGATGGGGATGGTGTAGGGGGAGGGTGAGGGAGGGGGGGGGGAGAAACAGTGGTCCCCATCTGTGAATGCACCCTCATAGCAGACCTCAAGGGGGAGGAAATGGGGAACAAGGGTGGTGTTGCTGAGAGTGTTATTATCCTCATACAGAGTTCTAAGGTAATGATAATATACCACATTTATATGGTACCCTCAGTCGGTAATTTACTCAGTAACTGCTCCAAGGCCCTTCACAGTATATTACCCCTCATCATTAATGACTTGTCAAACCAGTACACAAGTTGTGCTGTTTGATCTCAACACGACTGTCCTGTGTGTCCCACATCGTGTCCCCCAGGGGACATTCCAATAGAGCTGTCATATGCAGGCATGTGTCACCTCACATGGTTCCCAATAACTCCTGGATGGGACGAGGCACGGGAAATACCAGCCGGTCGTGATTCAAACTCACAACATTCTGATCACCAGAGCCAAGCTCTACCAACTGAGCTAATGATGGGTGGTGTTGGCTGGGATTGGAGAGGGTGGAAGGGGTCAAACTATGGTTGCCATATGTGAATACATCCTCATAGCTGACCTTGATGTATGTGTGGTGCATGAAATACCTATTTATACACTACATGGATACAGGGAAGTCAACACCTCAAGTCTTTAGCAAGCTCCGCTCTGATGATCTCAAGACCTTGCTGACCTCTCCTCCCCTCCCCTAGATATTCATAACATTTCCATTTGCATATTGTTCCAGTGCCACAATGCCCACCATTTTTAGCTCACCCTAGCCATATGGCTAGGTGAGCTATTGTGATCATGCAGCTGTATCTATCTATCTATCTAT
>JAUOBX010534387.1:0-10052 GCA_032360705.1 Eupentacta quinquesemita
ATACACACATGGTAGATCTTTTTACGATCTTGTGCATGGCGCCGTCATTCCTAGAACCAAAGATCGTGGGATATTAGACACGTGTCCCTGGGTTTTGCATTTTGTCTTGAATCTTAAGAGTACAAGAGTTTGTTACATGTAATTATAACCTTCAAAACTACTGGGTAATCGAAATGCGTGTCATCCCGAAGAAGAGAATAATTGCTCAAGTTAGTAGGCCTACTAGTCTATTTCTTGGTAAAAATGTGCACATTTCTTTGCGTTTATGAGCGAATGCATTTAAAATTATGCAGCGGAGACGCCTTCTCAGAGAAATACAACGGAAATAACTCTAATTGCATCCACTGGGTGACCTGAGCATCAGCTAATATACATTTCTTCATTATTCTTGTTTTTACCTGGATTTGGCCACACTGACACAACGTGTACAGCCAGCTAGTAATTCCTTATATTATTGATTCTCATCGGGTAGCAAAATATACAATGATACAATGGACGGCCAACAACATTCTGATCTGTTGACAGCTCTAATATTAAATGATATATGTTCATTAGAGCAAAAAATTGAGGTTCATCCAAGTATAGACAGCAGAGTGACGTGTGTACAAACTGATATTGACCAAAAAATGATGAAATTTTACCCATTTCAAAATGTGGTTCTAAAAATATTGTTATACTCTTTATATTTCTCATAATAGATTACTTTGTTCTCGCTCTGACATCCGAACAATAGCCGCGTTTCATTCACAAAAACACTATATACATACCAAATGGGTACTAACATAAACCAATCGTTTCACTTTGGGATCGATGCGTGCCACGACATCGTGGTATCTGTTCAGTCCTCCTGATGATCCTTCATTTCTAACATCATTCTGTACCTGCTGTAGAAATTGATATAATATGTGTGGATGGTGTGTAGGGCCTACGTTAAACTCATTTTCTACTGCTGTTATATCTTCATTGTGCTTGTGACTGATCCTAGGTGGCTACATGACACTTGCAAAAACAGAAATAGTAAGAGCTAGCAATCATCAACTATATTTCGATGGGCAGTTGGCGAATTTTTTGACAATTTCGCTTTCGTCGGTCCGGGCGGGGAATATAGCGTACTGCATGCATGACGGGAATGTAGCTCGTGGCCTATGTAGCAACCAAAGTAAAAGGAGGGTCTATACCCAAACAAATAATCTTCACCTATCCAGAGAAGGCGGTGGATTCAGCAGGCATGTGCTTGCTGTAACGGACGTGTGTCCAAAAAGCGTCATATATATTCGCAATTGTGTGTAAAAGGCAGACACTATTGCGACATGCTGTAAACTTCCGCAACTTTTGAAGAATCATACATGGATTTGCGATTCCTCCCGTACATACCATGAAGTGCGTTCTGTGAAAGTCATGCAGGTATGTACTTCTCTGTGTAACCTCTTGACAAAGTCCACGGTATGCCCGGCTGAACAAACATGTATGTCTATGTACTATTTGGTTGAACATGATATTGATTCAGTTGAAATGAGATCTGCTCGAGGAAGTCAAATATTGTACGTAATATTCTGTATCCAATTATCATGTCACGTCCCAGAGCGATTTTCATTGATATTCTACCAAAATAACTATCTAGTGAGAGGTCTAAAAGTACCGCGTGATTTTCCAGGTCGATGTTAGATGACATAGTACTTCTAGTTATTATTGGGATCAGGATGAAAAAGAGATTCACTTTGACGCATAGTGTGTTGCATGCTGAGGTTCAGCATAGTGAACATATCCAGGTGATTTTGCGACACTTATCGCAGCAGTATTCTGGCGACTATGAGGAACCATATAGGTCGTTGAGGAGAATGACGACAGATCCAAGACAATATAATAATTATCTACATTCACGCCTGCAGCATATTACCGTAAATGCACTCTAGAATATTTCCTTGAGTGACTGATCTGTCGCAGATTGATTGGTGGATCGGCGAATTCATAATATCATGGGGTTCTCCTTGTGATTTTGCTTCAAAATTGAGCGTATCAATAGTTCAGTGAACAGTACCGGATCCTTGACGACAATGTTAGCCATGCGGACGTGAGCGTATTGTTACATGCTATGATACGCTTAAACAAACTGAAACTCTGAACAAAGTGGGTGCACTTGTTTTGGTCATGTTGTTTACCTCTATATCACCAATTGGAATTACCCTATCACATTATGAAGACAATGTGAATCGCATTAGATGTTCTGCTCTGATCAACGATACCTATCGATCACTGCACCGGGTGACAATGAGAGGTCCAATTATTATTCCGTATTCTACATTGTTGAATGAATTAACGTGGCTTATGGCAAACTTTCTTCAGTTTGTCATTAGTTTACGACATGAAAAATGGTAATTGCTCACAAAGCCTCTTCCCAATAACGAAAGTGAGTGAACATATGGAATTTTGAAGTGGGCCGCTTCATGAATAGGAGGAATAATAAAAAATATATTCAGAAGAAAAATACTCATGGAATGGTACTGCTACAGAATTCGTACTGGGAGCAAATATACGGGGCAGGCACATAAAAACATGACCGAATATATTAGAATATGAATAACGAACACATCGTCGAAACATTCCGTGAATCATGATACTGATGTGTGGTGATTAATGTCATCCTCCGAAGTTATCGGGTCCATGGCTCTATATAATTTTGTTGGTTCGGCAGTGTGGCCATGTGGACATTGTTTATAGTCTATGTATTATGTATCTTCCAGTTCTATCATCGTGTTATCGCCCCTGTATCTCCTCTGTAGTATGTATATGACCTGCAATGAACTACTGCTCCAGTTCAATCGAATAAATACATCTGATTGCATAGTTCTACGTTATATGCAAATAATCAATGTTGGGTTTTCCAATGAAAGGTTGCACACGCACCCAAGTGTGAAACCAACAGATACAATGATATCTAACTGATGAGTCAATTCGAAATTACAACATTTCTCTCTCAATTGCAAAGATGTTGACAGTAGTCCTTAATGGGACGTTTTTTGGTGATTGATTTAGATTGAGAAAATAATAGGAATAATATACAGAGCGTATGAAATAGTGCATAGAATACAGTTCAGAAGTATTTGCGATTTAGCTTCAATGTATTAGGATTGTTTGATACTCTCGTTGTTTGACGACGGAACCTCGACCAACCATGCAATGAATAACCATTAGGCCTATTGGAGAAAAAATATTACCATTAAACTGAACATTGTTTTTTTTACTGTATCGCCTTTGTACTAATTAGGTATTATGTGCTACAGCAGTTATGTTATCCAAACATCGATCTATTTTATGAAATATATACTAACGCTAACATGTTTGAATTGAACGTTAAGAGTTGCGTTACAAATATATCACCATGATAACCACAATCATTCGCTGTTTTGAGATTGAACTCCCGTGGCGATAGACGTTTGGTTGTCACCAAGGAATATCGGATTCGCATGTGATTGAGACTCTGTGAAAGTAATGTATGCTTCCCTAGATATAGGAGAGGGGGAAGGGGCCGGGATAAGGTCAAACTGTTCCAAAGACTGTAAAAGAAAAATGACATGGCACGTTCAACTATAATAACGTGGAGAACAATCACGATCGTGAATGTCGTGGTGGCTGCATGTAGGCAGGTACCATTATGTAGTAGATCGGAATATACAGGATAAGTTTTGAACGGTTAATTGGATGGATCGCATTGTTCCGGATGCGCGAATCTACGTTGGAATCAGTTCCGATAGAAGCATGAAAATGCCCTGCGAAAATCATAGTTGTTCCCAAAACGATCGCCATGTTTGGAACAGGTAATATGCGATAACATCATTCGCGATAACATTAAGCCCACTCTCAAACATATCCGGAATGTCTTATGGGAGGACATGTGTGCCAAGTTTCGTGTCAATGGCGGACTCGTTATCGAAGTTCTCAGCGATGCAACGATTGGACTATTGGAGGCACGGATTGACTGGCTGACTGCTACAGTTGCACTGTCGCCGCTAAAAACGTTGGAAAAGCACCGCCTATGTGAAAACCAATATTTCTGTAGATTCGTGTTTGTATTTGATCATTGCCTTTTTTTATCACTTTCCCACTGTTATTATCTAACGTGAAGCAAATTCATGTTATGCTTACCACGTGTCATTAGATCAAGTAAAAACAACGGACCGCATAAGTTTCCTAGAGCAGATTGATCGTTCTGCACCTTTCTGCTTCGGACGTTTTCACCTCTATGAGGACGAATCAGCAATATGCACCCATGCAGAAACACCCCACCCTTCTCGATTCCCCAGGCGGGTGCTCTGGCGCGCGTATTTCGCAATCTAAAACTCCGTTGTTCTTTGCAAGACGCATGCGGAGCGTGTGGAGCGTGCTGGTCACTCGGCAGAATGTCGCATCACCGGAATATCGATTGCGCTACTCGCGATAGTTTTTGCGTTTTCTTCTTTCTTCAGCACACATAGTTTCTTAGGGTTCCTTGAAGCTTCCTGAACCTGTCGCATACGAATTCCACTTCAAGCGTCGCATATTCGATTTGATTTCTACAGGTTCCGGAAGCCACTGAAGGTTCATCGAGGAACCTTGGACGTGTTGAACGTGGATGAGCACCGGCGATAACTCGCTTTCTCTTTTCGACTAGTGCTCAGTTGTTTTCGAGGCAGGGATGTACAGTAACTAATCTCAACCTGCTCCCGGGACCAAAATACACGTCCCCATCCGACGGACGACCAGTGCTCTCTAGGATCTAACCACTTTCTCAAATCCTGGAGGAGCGGAAGCTTTTGTTTTTGCTTTTTGTTTTTGTATTGTCAAAGTTCAACCACGGTAACTGCGTGCAGCCGACCGACGAGACTTATCGCAACTAACCGAGAAAAAACCCAGTAGTTACCAAGCCCACTACAGAGTACAGCCACCACTGGAGAAAACGCCCGATGGTGAATGTGGAAATCGACCCAGGAGCAAACCAGACCCATTGCATTGCCGAGCGTCATTGATACCGCTCGACCACTCTCCCGCTTGTTTGCCAATTTCTTTGGAACAATGTTACATCAGCGTGGGTGGTTTTTTAGTTGATGCCGCCGAGGATCAACTCTTCATTCATGAAAAACGTTGGAAATCCAGCGAGTTATATTTGTCCGAGCAGAACCCGTGGACCGTAACTGCCCTAAATTACTCGCATATGTCCACAAATACCCCAAATGTATATAACTATATGAAGTGACAGAAATACGAATACAAATCGATTGCCCTGATTTTAGTATGTGTTTATATAGTTTATAGACTTCCCATAGGCCAATATCCATTAGCCTAAAAGCTGTCAAATGAGGGACTCCCTTAAGTGGTGTTATCATATCTAAAGTATTGCTTCGTCCAGCATAATGCACTTCCAGGAATCAGTGTCAATATACAAATCCATGCAAAAATAGAACGAAAGAATAATAAGTCTGTTTATGCAATCTCAGTTCATATCACATGGGCTATATGTCCAAATTGCGGGTTGCTAAGGACAACTTGGGCTGTTTGATTTGTTATTATTTATAAGTGCGTCTAGGGAACAGCAGAGGTTATTATTAGATGCGGATAAGCAGACAGGACAGTCACATTGTATATCCGTTCGTTCGTTTGTCACTCTCGTTGATAGCTTCCCAAGTGAACTGCACATGCGATAATGCGTTGCGGTCGACATGTGGTGGTTGGATGCATCTTGCCATTAGCCTGGGCAAGTAGCAATTTTCGTTTGCATAGTTTGATTCGTTGAATTATTTCTCCTTATCGTTATCCAAATTATGATAAACACCCACAGGACGAACAACCTATAACCGTTCTCACGTCAGCTGTTCATACAGATTTGAACATGCGTATTTCCTTCAGCTTGCTTGCTTGCTTGTGATAAGGACTGCAGATTCACGGGAATTCGTTTCGTCAAAGCCAGCCTCGTCAGGATTGTCACTAGCTTGTTACATCGAGATCCAAACTCCATAAGAGGTGGGGAAGTTGTTGTCTCCTCCTGGAGTTCAGAACTGTTATACCAACTCTGTTCTTGAAACTGGCCTTGCTTACTCCATACGACGTTAAGGCTTGAATAAACAAATTTGCCATCAACACGATTGGCTAAAAGATTTGTAATGGCTGCATGATATATTATGGTGTTCAACGCGGAATGAATGGAAACACCAGTTCACTTTGGGTACGTTACGGAAACTGAATTATTGTACAATTCAAGCAAATAGGAACAAAATAACTACCTCATAATAGCAGTGAAGACTTGTCGTGAATACCATTATCCATTCTCATTTACGAATCTCATGTCAGCAGTGTCGAGAAAAACATTTGTTCCAATTTTGAATCCACTCCAAATTTGAATTCAAACTGATTGAAATTGATAGTTTATTACCTTCGCTATCTCATTTACCAATTAACAACTGCCCTCGTGGATAGGTGATATAGAATATATCGGATATAATAAATAGCATGTTTATATAGCGCTCTCCAACGTCGTAGACATTCTCATAGCGTTTCACATCCGTTATTACCCCGATTATCGGGACCAGGCACGCTCTCCGACAATCTCGGTGAGTAAGTTGATGCCGCTATGGGCGCAGATCGTACTCAGGTTCCTCACAGGTAGCAATGGATATGGAGCGCCTTGACAAATATGTTGTAAAGCTATATAACCCTGAGAAGTTCATGCAATCAATGACGGGAAAAAATTGGTTACCTTTGAGGTACCAGAGAGCAAAATAGGCGATACAAAAATATATGGCATAACTGAGTTTGTGCATAAGGCCATTGGGAGCGCATTAGACAAGTTCCAACGAATAGGTAATGAAGACACCATGAGAACGTCAATCCATTTGGCGAGAGGAGATGAAGTTGCATCGAATTTCCACGGATCTATGACCGAAATGCCTGCTCTAGTTGCTTAATTTTGTAACTCGTCAGGTTTAGGTTAATGGAGGTCACTTCATGAGCACTGAAATACAAATACTACCATCCCGATGATGATAGCGAGTAATTATAGTGCGCTTGATACCGCTTAAGTAAGCGTTTTACATATCAAGAAGGACGGATCATTGAGCTGATTTGAATAGCCTCTTCTTGAATACCTCTAGCTCAGGAGAGTCACATATGGGAACAGAGTGTTCCCTAGTGTCAGTGCAATCACGGAGGAGGGACCGTTCCCCTATCGCGTTCGAAGGATACGTCCCGGGTTAATTAGAGATGAGTAACCATCGAAGAGCGCAGCGTCATCGATGAGGTGGGAATCCCCTTGCATTAACTGTGCATCAACTTCTCAATTCCAATGTAATAATGGTATATGGAATAGGAAAGAGAGCATTAACGAACCAATTTCATTGACCGTACACCCTTCATCCATATGTAAGCGGAACAAAATGAACATGGAACACATCATTAATGAATAACAAGAATATGTGTATTATTCTCACAATGTTTTCATTCAATCATTATTAGCATCACGCTTTTGCTGGAAGCACCCCTTTTAGGATTTAGGCTGTGGAGCAAATTTAACATTGTGCGTTATGTGTTATCTAGGGAGTTGAGCGTGCGCTCACACATTTGTTAATATTGTTTTGGCCAAACTAAGTTTCATTCTGATAGCAATATGTGAATAGTTATTCGTACAACTGTATTCGAAAATATACCCACTGTTGGCAAATAAACTGACAGTAAGCTTAATAGCAATTAACAAATCAAACTAGCGAACACGATTTATCGATCACTCTCTAATTGAAGGCCTTATCCAGTGTATTTCACTTCCGGCACACTATATATAGCTTATATGCGTTTAAACCTTGTCATTGATGGTGTAATCGTCCCAGTATTGATTTGTCCAGCAATTTGTACTTCTAGGAATCACCATCAGTGTAAAAATGAGGAGAAATAATATAAAAATATTAACACTGTTAACGCAATATCAAATCAGTGGAATTCGCAGTTGTTGTTATTAGAGTCGGATAAGCAGCTCGAAACATACATCACGTCTCTCTGCTAGTCCGCTCGCCAAATCCGTTGATAACTTCTGAGCAGTAAGCGCAATTAGGTTGGAACTTAGCTGGTTGATACCGCTTGCCACGGAACCAGGGTTCAATTATGGAGGCGGTGTATTTACCGTCGATTTTTTTATCATCACGTTTGACCACCCATGATTTCAGCCAGATGTCACGGAGCTAGGAGCTAGGTTCAGCATTCCCACTTACTTGTTGTAGAGTGTCATCGACGATATACAAAATTAATTATAATGTAATATATCTCATCAGGCGCAGAATTAGGAACTGAGTCTGTTCAATGCGCTGCCAAGACAACAGAACCAAAAGAGCGAGAGTGGGAGAAGAAGAATAATGAAAACTGGGTCGGACCGGAAGGGCCTATCATATCTACACTTTTTCGATTGTCCCGAAAGTAAAAAGTTGTGGCATCATGAAGGACTTGAGAGGTATTTCAGTTCCTTTCAGATAAATATTCACCTGTTCATTTCCACTCGAGCAAATTTGATGTCGAAAAAATGGATGCATATATGCATTAGTAACTAAACTCGAAATAGAGTAGGTAACATACTGTAGGGTAAAATCGTCACATCCAGTCAGACAAGGTTTCAACATGTATGTTATATTATACTGCCATCCTCTAGTATTCAGATTGGACTGCAATGAACTTGATGTAGATGCGGTATTCGAAAAACACATGTAAATTCTCCCGTGAAACGTATGTCGCAACCACTTCTGCCACAACAGTCAACCACTTTCTTCACGAATGATTAGATAACCATTTTTGTCACGAAAACCATTTGAAATTATATTAGGATTATCATCATGAATTTTGATATAATGCTATTTTCATGAATATTAGACATACTATTATTATTGTTATGATTATCAACATGTCGGGTAATAAATTACCTAGGTTAACGTTGCTCATCAATTAACGGCCATATGTAGCAACCGCATTTGTTGCAACGACAACTTTTGTCACCGGTCACGATATTGAAATCCCTTCCGATGAAATGTTGGAATAGTCAACCCCTCGAAATCTTCTTGTTCGTTCTGAAAAAATGCGTGAGACTTGAGATGTTACTATGTAATTTGTAAGAATCGAATACTACACAGACACCAACGCAGTAGTGGAACTATAATGGACTATTTAGGTTAACTAGGGGGCTGGGTCGTACATCCCGATATTGTTTTCAACATGAATTGACCAGAATAAATGTCGACGTACCAATTAGGTATTGCTTACGTGGTTGGTAAACTATTGTATTGAGATCCAGCGGCAACTGCTGTAATTCCTTTCATTCACAATCTCCGTCTAACCATTGACCAATCATTTCCATCCAGCACGCATATCTCCACTTATCAATTATATCTTTTTCAGGCGTTGGACTGTGAGTAATAGAGGGACACCAACAGAAGAAAAGCGGAGCTTTGGTTAGAATCCGCCACATGACCCGAGTGCCCGGAGAGTATTCAAACTGAAACAAGGTTTGTCTGTCGACTCCAGCTGTTTTCGAACATTTATATTGTATAGCTAAAAGTCAGAGTTTTAATAGATCATTTTCTTGTAATTCATTTTAAATACGATGACATAGCAGATATTGTTTTTGACACCGTGTGCCTTGATTATTTGCGGTACCACGAATAAACTACGAGTTCCAGTTGGGCACTATAGCGAGAAAACCAATGAAAATTCAATTCATATCTAAATATCTCAAAGGAAAGTGTTACGTTCGTCGTGTAACTCTCCCATATATTTCCAATGGGGCGTTAACATTCCTAGATCATTTCAGTTTAGGCATCACCACATGATGATCTTTCGATCATACATAAGTTTACTTACTCTCCTCGCTTTCCTATTCCAATAACTGTCTGTCGAGAAGGTTCAAAGTGTATTACAAAACAGTTTTGTTCAATAATTGGGTTTATAAATAACTTGACCACCACTGTTCCTCGTTCGTGCAATCTGGTTATGGGCAATATTGCCGTCCTATATTTGTGCCGGTACCGCTATTATCTACTTAGTGTCTACCA
>JAUOBX010534498.1:0-10052 GCA_032360705.1 Eupentacta quinquesemita
ATATGCCACCGTTTAGCATCCTCAAGGGTGTTGTACATCCAGGACTGCTTATCCTGTCCATCAGCACCAGGGTGATTTTTCTCTTTCTCGGTCATGGTTATCAAAGTTTAGGATCTTCGGCGCTCGAGCGTTTTACCTGGCTGACCCAGCGCAATAGAACAAGTTACCTACATATATATATTTCAAAAGTGTAATACATTCACAGGTTCAAGCTCAAGATTCTATCTTCTAAGTTCTTTTGAGGTGGGGTAATCGTGTATTTTCCAGGGGGGTGTTTGCCTGTTTTGTTGTTCGTGAGGCGCCAGTGATTATATCCTGTAGAAGTGCGCGCTATATAGGTTGTATCCACATTACATTACATTTAACGTAGGCCTATGTATATGTTGTTCTGCAGTACGTGTAGCACGCGTCTGCTGTCCTGATTGTGTCGGATACTTTTTCAGTCCCAGCTCGATTTACTCACTTCAACTAAATCCAACTTTACTATGTTCAAGCTGGAACGTATGTTCAAGAAAATCTACTTTCCTTAGCCGTTATGACAATGGCCGTAAGTTAGTCTTCCTTAGTGTTCCCTTCATGAGTGCGCGTGTGGACAAATATATATTTATATATGTCTTTCTGAACACTGTCAATGACCTTCAGATGCTTTCCTGTGACCCTCATGACTACAAATGACGGCAGCATACATCTAAGTGGGAAGCATAGTTTCGAAACGATATAACCCACACTATTCCATACATTTAACTTCGCAGGTAAATATAGACCCCCCGGCCTATGTCTGACCACCAGCTGCATTGGAGCTTCGAAGACGTGGAAATTCTAACGTGGGAATTGAGATTTAGGTACGTATGCAAATAAGAATGAGATGCAAAAAAAGTATTGTGCCTGTTTCAATATAGATTGGGAATGGAGGGGGTGGGCGTGAATACGTATCCCTCACGGGCAGATACACGGGCATTACAGACAAATAGGTGAAAGAAAAAACCCACACACAATTCAGCCATAGGTATTATATAATCTGATCCAGTATGCTATTTGTGGGTTTATTATACTAATTATTATCATGCTCATCAATAATAGGAGTTTTAAATAGTTGCAGAAATCCTAAAGGTACATGCACATATGAAGGGGAATGTTTGGCAATCCAGGGATGGGTAAACTGAAACTTCACCGTGTACGATCGATATTAGGTTCGATTGTAATGGCATCCCGTATAATCATACTTAGGATTAGCCGTTACTCTCTGAGTAACAGAGCCCCGTCCTTGTACGCTTCGCCCATATTCTCCAGAAAAGGGTCTTTGCTAGTACGACATATTGACAAATAGTCATTATCTCTAGGTAGCTCACTTAATAATATTAATAGTGAGAAGTGTGATAATAATGATGCAATAATTATAACAGTATTAGAATAGTGATCACCTCATTTTTATTCCCCAGATAATACACCAGTCAAAGTCGCTCCGCCACTGCTGGATGTGAAATTCTGGTAGCATGGGCCTCTCCTCTCACAAGTTTGGGTATTGACAATGGGCATGTTGGGGTATTTCAATGAATGAGGGGTAGGATGCGCGTTCACCAAAATTGTATTTGGAATATGATTCAACCAGTAATACTTTCGTAACATTGCCAGTTGAACAATAAAAACAATCCCATCACTGATTCCTTATTTTGTTTTCCTTGCCGAAGGTAAAAGGAATCTATGCAGTCATGCCATTGCGTGTATGTGGCACTTCTTGTGTACATGATATCTGTTGAACATGAACACGAAACAAGGTAAAATTTGGTACATAGGTTACATATGTGGAGAGGAAGATTGCTATCGTTTTTAGTGTCAGGTCATTGAGGTCAAGGTCGTTCAAGGTCCCAATTATCCTTATATATTTCAACATCGGAACATTATATGAGGTCGACCCAATGAAAAAAGTTTGTTCGTCTGTGATGCAAACATCAGTCAACAGACAAATAGCAATGTCAGTTGAGACCATGGGTATTGTAAGCCCTCCTTACATGGGTCAGGCTGGTTCAGGTTTATTCAAGGACATATTTCATCCTGCCCCCCTTCAACTCCATGCGGAAAAAAATCCCATTTGCCCCAGCCGTGTGAAGTAGTCAGATATGTTATTATATCACGAATACGCCAAGGAATCACCAAACATCGTTGTGTCCTTGTTTTTAGGCGTGTGATGGTTCGTTTCGAACGACATTCTCAAGGCTTCAAAGATTCAAACGATATCAACAGTACGATGTGCGCAAATCAATGGACCACCATGCTACGTTTCTTATGAATCGCCCACGTGCAACACTAGCGACGTTACGCTATCGGCAGAGCCAATTCACCTTACCTCGCCTAACCCGGAGTCCAGACCGTGGGGCGCTGTGGTTGACCTGCTAACACTTTTCCTGCATCTCTCCTGTCCCCGGCCTCTCTCTCTGTCTTCCGGTACCGTGCTCCGCGGGATTGTCTTGGTGAGCCCTGACAATCAAGTGACATGACCAAATAGAGTATTAGACTATATCCCTTCGATCTGCACTTCGGCAGAGTTGTAAAAAGGCCTAATTGCACGTTAGACCATGTTCGTCGCTCCTTGGTGGGAGATCTTGTCCATGTAGGAGATGGTGAAAAGTCTACGAAACACATTCCTAGTTAGTTCTGGTAATCGTAGTCAATCACTAGAGATCAATGAAGTGCCCTTCCAAACGTCGAGGTAGCAAATTATGCGGGTGCCCAGGTATAAAGCTACCGACTGTTTCCATTCATCCGGCTGCTTTCTACCTATGGTGCTCGGGATCGGGTAGCACATTAATTTACATAATAGTGGGGCAGAAGAATGTAAACATATTTCAAGTGACCTCTGGTACCCCTCTAATTTAACGAAATAACGATAGTCACGCGAATGCTCAAAATGGCCGCCAATTTCAATTTTTCGACATTTACATCTATTATGATGTCTTCAATTATGTGTTATACAACGCGGTACTCGAATAACTGAATGAACCTTCAAATCGTCCCAATCCTAGTGGTTTTTGTGTGGTACTGAATAGAATATCGAAAAATAATCATGAATAACACATCATTCCATGCAAAAAGTTATGCCAGAAGAGATCTATAGACAATGCACAATCTAGTACACTTGGCAGCACATCCTGGAGCACATCCTCTTTTCACACTCTTCCACACTAGCAACACACCCACACACACACACACACAGACACACTCACAAACGGAAACCTTTTCGCCTGTACCTGGTCACTGGAACCCTTGACACCCATGGGTACCCCCCTATTGGGTACCCCTCAATGCAAGTATCTCCCCCATTACAATGGTTACCATAGCAACTGTTGATACCAGCAGCACCAGTGAATTTGGGTGAAATAGCAAACTGACTACAATATCTCATCTGGCCCTCTGGGACCGATGAGATAATAAAGCGATAAAGTTGTGGTGAAATCGAACCGTCAATTTCGAAACTCAGGATAGAACTTCTGGAATATTAGACGCTAAGTTTACACCATGCATTACCTTCATATGAATATGTTCCTTTCTTCATAATTTATCGATAATAGCTATACATATAGCTTCCAGGGGGTTAAGGAAGCTGCAATAAAGACAAACTGCTGGATATTCTCGTAACGTTCTCGATATTGTACATCATATTGTACATATATCACAACACGTGTACCGATTGTGCGAGAAATTCAGGAGCGCAACAGCTAATTATGACGTCACACTTTGGTACTTGATAGATATATACCGTTAGTTAACCTTGTATTCGACTCATATAGTCGTTGAGTTAAATCACTGCCGCTGCTGTTGTTTTAGTCTAATTATACTGTATTATTTCATCCACGATTAGAAGGAGGCACATGATTGTGTTATTTCAGGTTATAGTAAATTCCCTGCAATAAAACTTTCTTTAAAGAAACTACGTTTGCGGATGGTTGCGGAAGAGGTGCTTGCCGTGTCTAGACGAGCTCAATCCACGCCAGTTACTTGGTTGCCGAAACATGCTGATATAATATCCAATGAAAAAATACTGGACAAAACTATTCGGAAAATACCATACTGTTTGCTATTGTTACATCTGAATATAATAGATGCTGTACTCCCGTACCTTGTCGAGTTCGAGAGGACCCGGGAGCGAGTCAAGATCTTACAGCTGGGAATACTGCCATGCCAACATCTAACCTCAGGATTAGCATTCCGATTTATGTGGAACAGGGATCGATATCAAATATAAAATTTCACTAACCCTTGTCACTGAGCCTTCACAGCCCAGTGTTCTGGTGATTGAACTACCGATCTGAAGGTTGTGGGTTCGATTGTCGGGTGAAGTGATTTTTCTTCTCTAGGCATGAAGAATCAAGCAAGCCAGGTGAGCCTTGATTGGCTGGGGGTGCGCATCAATGTCCGATACCGAAGCGTCCACCTGCTCCTTTCAACTTTTTTCCGGGAAAAATGACTGCTTATATGTTGTAGGCAGCTATTTTGTTGGATGATGAGTATGTTTATCTGTGAACTGTGAGTAGCACACCCGCCTCGTTACGTGTTTTATTCCATGAGCCAAGCGATACTGCACACGAGTGCAGCGCCACTCTAGTTAGGGTATGCTATAACTACATTAGAAGTTGTCTACGTGGTCCTAGTTAAGTTACATTCTTAGGGGTGCTATATTTTTGGAGAGGCTATTCCCATGAAATTATCCTTCACCCCCCCCCTGTGAAGATTTATCACTCGTTAGGATATCAATTACACGGTTATACAATTGTCAGCGCGTGATCGACAGGTAGGCTGCATGAGGCTGAGCACGTTCACGAGATATCACCGTTCGCGGGATGACGACACTGTACGCACTTCATTAGATTTTAAGAGGAATAAATACTTTCGTTTCCTTCACCCTAAGGCTGGGGACTCTTCTCCCCAGCAGCTCTCAACAGCTGTACAGGAAACAAATAAACCCTTTTGCGGACGTGAGTCTCATATATTCCGCCAATGTCCCGACATGCCTACAAACAGATGAGGACATGCATTCATGTACTGTACTGGAATGATTGATTGGACTGAACTCTCAATTACTATACGTATGGTCGATAGATGTCGTCTTTTCCTGATGAATGACGCTCATTTTGGTCAGTGAAATCAGTGTCCCAGAATTTTTCTACTTCCGATCTCCCAGCTCTGGTATATTGGCAAACCCGATATACCCCAACAGAAATAGTTTCCTTTCACCTATGTATATTATTCCCTTCTAAAAAAAAACCCAGAATCAGCAATAGAGCTTGATCATTATCCTGCTCATCCGTAGTGAGACAATTAATAGTGCGGCTGCTCTTCCTGATGTCGCTCAGTAAAAATATCTAGACCTACTCATTCAATTCCTCGAATATAGTAGTGGGACGTCAAGTCGTCGGTATGTAAATCCGATCATGACAATCCGGCTGACGTACTACGTACATTCGCAACGCCAGACTGAGCGGTTCTGTTAGAGCGCCATCTACTGGTATATCACCGAACTAGTTTCCGAGTGCGCAATCCTGCATAGCGCCGACGCTGAAACTAAATACAAACATTCTCGCCGGGCATTACGGATCATTGTCACATGACCAATGATGTGGTATGATTACATGCCATGATGTTCATGAGGTTTCTTGCTCTTCACACTTTCCATATCAAATGATGTGAATGATGCTTGCAAGTTACAATTTGCAGATATAAGATGAAGACTGGTGGAACCATGTTGAAGCATCGGAAGTTGGAGTAATCCGTAATTTGGGCTTTGGTCCTAATGAAGCTAATATTCAACCGTCAAATGTTGTCTTCCGGTGGAGTAGGGTCTGCGGGGTATACAGAATAGTGGCAAAAACCATTTGGCATATCTTGGCCTTCTCGGCCTTCCTAAAGGCCAGAGGTCATGTAAGTAGGAATTGTACCCTGGGGTCAGAGATAGTACACTAAGGTAATCCGCACCGCATTTCCTAATTCAGCCGATAAGTTGGCGAAAAGGAGCAACAACTGTTATTGCGCAATACGAAATAGGTCTTTTCAAACCGTGTAACAAATGAACCATGGTTGAGTTCTAGATGAAAACTTACATAATTGTTCACAGAATATGACAGAACTAGCAATACCCATACGTGACCATCAAAAACACTATCTATTGTTGTTTGAGTAATATGAAACATAGATGGAAAGAACATATTTGAGTTTCATCCAACTTTGCTCGATTCCAATTACGTATTTGTTTTGCAGTCATTGGGTACCGTGAATACTCTGTTACCTGATGTCTACATACTTTTCTACTGGAGTAGGAGTGGAGCTGTTCACATTCAACGGTATATTATCCGAGCTGTATCATAAATAATTATCCAGGGAGGTGGAAGTGATATTGTTGAACCTCCTAACCCCCTAGGTAGACTCAACACAGGCCTATAGCAGGGCTCTCCACGGCACTCCTATTGAAAATTGCCAACCTCCAGTAACTGGTGCTGCCATCTACCATAATAGTTGTCCCTCTGTCACTTTGGTACCCATAGGATGTTTAAAACCATGACACACGTCTACTGAATTGAGAGATTCGAGCACAACTCTCAAAACGATAGCACAGTTCTTCTCATACTCTCTCCCATGTTTGACCCAATTAAATGCTATGAAATGGAATTATACATACATAGAGTACCGGTACATGAAGGCCCAGAAATATTGCGATTATTAATGAAGATGAATAACCAAACCATGCCTAACTCACATTTGTTATCACTGACTCTGCTTGTACAAAAAGTCCATCATTGAGGACTTTGTCCATACCCGTTTTCCATTGGCAATCATATCATATGGATGATCAGCTCCACACATTATCCTTGAAAATGTGCACTACTCAGTGTTGCTGTAGGTTGACCTCCTGCCCTATGGCAACCAACTTCCCTCAAGAGCTGCAGCCGCTGTGTGTGGAGCTGGTTCTTGGTGTAAACAGAGAGGGCAGTGAGACTGCAGTGTGAGTGACTGATTAGAGGTTAACCTCAATGAATACTTTGAGCTCTAGTGACCTCAAGTGACCTTTGATCTCGATGAAATATGATTCAATTCTTTTACTGAGTATGGGATCGGTATACATACCAGGTACGAGCCTAATCATAGTTTCCCTTGCCAAGTTACGATGCTCCCAAGAATTTCAGTAGTTGACCTCTGTTGACCACAAATGACCTCGGAACTTTACCAAGACCGATAGCATTTTTTCTTCCAGTGGACCCCCATTTGTACCAAATCTGTACTTCACAAGGATTTCAGACTTTGTACTCCAGTGGGTTCAGGTGACATTTGACCTTGATGGAGAATAATACCAATGTGTTTGCTAAGTTTAGGTAGAATGAATCCGTAAACTGGGGGAACTTTGACAGGCGGGGTAACTTTGACACTTCTGGATTTTATTAATAAGACCGACTGCCCTCTATTTTCAAGGTTGGAAAAGTTGTTCTCAAACAAGATTATTATGATATATACTACCGGAAGTAATTGATAAACAATCCTAAGATGCCCTGATTTTCATAATTTGAGATGGGCTCCCGTTGCCTCTGTAAGTATTATTCTAAGTTCCAGAAGTCTATGTGCCATTCAAAGCACCTGTAATGTATACAAAATCGTACTTTGTAAATAATATAGTCAATTTGAAATTTCACGATTTTTTTAGTGTTGCTTTAGTAAATGCCTGTCAAAGTTGCACTAAACTAAGAAATTCCAATTGTTACTTTACCAATGACATAATTTCTGGAAAACATCTCCCATTTGCATCAAATTTGATCTGTATGAACATCTACCAGTCCCAATGTGACTTTTAAAATAAGGAATGGATGCTCCTCATCCACCTTTTGATTTAATCGACAGAAGATAGGTGAACAACTTTCAAAGTTTCCCAGTTTACGGTACTGAGTCCAATCATAGTTTTCCTTGTCGAGTTACAGTGCTCATGATAATTTCACTTTTTCACCTTTGTTGAACTCAAATAACCATGAAACTCTACCAAAAACAATAGGCTTCCTCCTCTCTCGAAGGATGCCCCTCGTACCACATTTGAACGTTGTGGACCATTGCGTTGTCCAGTTATCTCTTCCACAGGACAGGCTTTACACACACACACACACACACATTCCTGCGTATAATAGCCTTCGGCAAGGAGTCCATCTTTTTTATTTGTTGATGTTTGTCTGCCATTCGGCGTAACATAAGCTGCATGCGACAAACTTCAGACTCTGGCGAAAGAAGAAAAATTCGCGCAGGTATGGATGCGTGTACCATCGAGCTCGCATGCCACTGCATTTTGACAGCTTCGTTTATACACGTCTGCTATTCGAATATTGTATTCGAGATGGTGGCGGACATATCAATATGTACCACTTGGCGCGCAATTCATTCTCTTCATTCTCTCTATCATGCACTCGCAGAGTCGTCGAGTGGTGACGCGTCATGATGAAATATCTTCAAGGTGCTGTCCTATATTACTGAAACACTTCATGTTGTCTATATGGAAAGTCAAAGTACTATTCCCATGATGCGATACGTTATCGAGGAAACCTCATCTACCCGTGCAACGAACTTGACGATGTTGCTGCTACCCAGAGGCAATCATCCGGTCACCGGAACCATCCCGGCTATTCGTCCACAAAACAGGTGGTTTGGGCGAGCGAGTAACAAGTGGAATGTTGATTGGCCCCATTCAGGTCAGATGTTCACCAGGAAAACTGTTATTGCGATCCCCAAAGTCGAGAGGTGCACCCGTCATGGCCTAATTAGAGTGGTCGTTTGACCGGTCACGGCACTACAGGCTACAGCACTTCAATCGGTCTTCAGTCTAATCTGCTGGCTCTGCTCGGCATATGGCTAGGTCACTGTACGTAAATACCTCACGACTCTGAATGCCTTGAGTTCTCTTCCTCTCCCCGATTGTCCTGCAGAACCTGCTCGGTTAGCTTGGTTCGCAGGTCACTATGCGTTTCAGCCCAGTCGGTATAGCATTGGATCGGTCTGCTATCAGTTGCTAGTTCGAATCCCGGCCCGGCTTCTCCAGTGCCTCGTCCCACCCAGGCTTTTCTGGTGACTTCCTGTGACGTTCAAATAGTAACACGCGCCGTATATGGCATCCCTATTGGTAAGATGACGTGATACACAGTGTATGTGCGTCAGAAAAGAACAGAAAGGAATGCGCACTGTGACAGAGTACGGGTTTTGACAGATCACTAATGATCAGTGGTAAAAACAGCGGTCTAGCGCTATAATAGAACCCGTTATTATTATCATTATCATTACTACACCACTATCAGCGTGTTCGCCTCGCAGTCGTTGCTCAGTCAGCTCGACATATGGCTAGGTAATTGTATGTGAATGTTTTGAGTCCACCTCAACTTTTTTGTGTGATCGCCTCGCTACCCCTGACGAAATGAAGAGCAAGCACAAAAAGATGCAGCGTATGTTATAGACTACTACTGATTCGATTGTACAGTACGTTAAGTAACCGCCTGTTGCAAGCCAAATACCCCAAAACGAAGAACCTGGTTTCTCGATGGATAAATTGACCGAGAAACTATGTTGTCTCCAATCGAGAATTTTGGATTCCCCCCCAATATATAAAAATACCATCGACAGGCCATTGCCATTTTCCATGTCCCTGATTTACAGCTGACGTCGAGTAAACCCTTACCTGATATCTAGGCAGGGGTGTACTGTAACTCATCTAAACCTGTTACCGTGATCGCCATTTCATTTCTCCATCAGGCGGACGACCACACTCTAAAAAAAATCTACTCAAGTTGAGTGAAATCCTACACAACTGCGGAATGACTAGTGCACATATACAACTGGAGTCAAATTAACTCCAGTTGTGTACGGTTTTTCGACACATTAGAGGAGTCAAATTTACTCCAGTTGTATATACAGGTACACTAGTGATTTCACAGTTGTGTAGAATTTCACTCAACTTGAGTAAAACAAGACGAGTCGAAAAAGGATTATGAGTTTCCTTCGTGGAATCAAGACTAGACGAAATATGGCGGAATTCGAATGCT
>JAUOBX010534609.1:0-10052 GCA_032360705.1 Eupentacta quinquesemita
TTATATTCCTTCGTCAGAATATATTTCAGGCTTTATAGTTATTGGTTAACAGTCACAGGGATTCCATATTGAATGCATCTCCTCACATTCCATAGAACGTTTTGAATGGGATTTGAGCATGCCACTGACGTGGGAGAGCGCTGTATAGTAATTATATAGAAAGTATATTTTTTAGATGTTATCATCAGTTACCTATAGGACTAACCATGGTTTGTTTATGAATATATAGAAGAAGTGATATCCTACCTATCACGATCAAGCTTATTCGGCCGCCATCTTGTTGGTCACTCCCATCACTCGTGATGCAGATGTATCTACCACCATGGTGCCTCTGTGCATTATGTATAGAGAGTGCATGAGCAGGTGTGATCTGGAAAGTGTTCACAACCTTGCTGAATGTTTCGCTAAGATGATTAATTCTGTAGCCTATAATACTATAATTGCCGTTTCCGACTTGTTCCATTCCTGAATATTTTCGCCATGTGGAGATGAAGGATCCATTGCCCAACGAACAAGGTAATGCTATTCTGTCACCGACCTTGTAATACGCTTCTACCCAGTTAGTGGTAATTACTATAGGTTTATCTATAGAGTCAATTAGAAGGTTTTTTGACACATGAATATCATCATACTGCTGTGTAGCATCACATGTGTAAATCGCCATTGTCTGATTTATTATATACTCTGTGAGAGTCGCCTGGGCATCAAATGTAAAGTTATCCTTATTCTGTATAACTGTGGTTGATGTGTTCAGATCTTCCATGATGTGCCCGATGTTGCGCTGCCATCGAACTTTCGCGGCTGGTTTTGCTCCGGCGAAGCAACAGTTGATTGTGTCGGGGAATGGCGAGTGGAGAAAGCACCAGGATGTCGTGTTATCACAGTTGCTGATGAGAGGCAACGTCTGGTGAGAAGTCACTGTGGATAACGAAAGCCAATAAAGCTCGTTGGTCACAATAATAAACTAGAAGCAATGATTATTGTTGTTGTTGTTAGTAACATTATGTTGTATTCAATTGATGTTTGGGCAAACATATGCCTAACCAACGGGCATCAAAGGAATAAGTGAACAGTAGACAACACTTGGACAGTATTTGTCATTCAGTTGGCTGAGACCCCAGAAAGAATATCGTAATGTATACAACGATTAGGCCTAAGGCACGGAACGCAGGAATATAACGTATGCATCGTCGTGCTTATCATGTCACAGGTTGCAAAACAGTTCTCCTCAACAAGTCTGGGATAGCCATATTCACACGGCCAGTCTGAGATCAAGGAGACGAGGTACGAATGGCAGTCGCGCCTCTAACCTACCGGGAGTACCGTGGCAAAACATCTCCCACCCGGACATTCACCTATAGGACATCTTCCACCTGATCCCCCCCCCTCCTCTCGGACATTTCTCTGCAACCTAGGCATAAAATAACTGACCCGGTGTTAGACTCAGGACTGAGAACCAAGTATTTCCCAATTGTTTTTCTTCTATATCACGCTAGAAAATAATATCACCGTTATATCATCATAGATCATTGCGCAGTACGCTGCTACATATTGGTGCGGACCGTATACAGGAATGTCTCCGTACCGAGGACAAGTCCGGTAACAACATGGTACATCGAATCCAATACAACGATCAGTGCACTTTCATATCAGGTGTACTTTATGTGTGAATAAGATGTTCTGCTAAAAATGTTGTCTCCGTACGAAGCGAGGGGGTGATGTCAACGTAACGCATTCAGGTATGCCCCGTATGAGTGTGTGTCATAATTCTCGTCACTTCTTGCCATGCAACTTGTAATAAGTTCAAATTAGGTATGTGGGATGCACACGCGGATGAACCCCTTCGTTTTTATTGTTAATATCGACACTGATTTACATAGCGTTCGAGTGTACAAACTAACATTGCATACAGCGGCACCTGACAGATCAGTAGGCTACTTGCGAGAGAACAAGTAGGACACCTCCCTAAAAAGTAATGAACCAAGTTCGTGGCGTCAACTCAATGTCATTCAGGCTCGTCAGCACGATATAAGGAAAGCACAATTTGTATTAGCCTCATATTAGGTATGTGGGTTGACTCAATCATTATAAATCGTGTTGTGTCTGTATGTGTAAGCTAGATCCGGTGACTTTGACCTCATTTGACCCTTCGACCTTAGTTGAACTCCAAATCCAGCATCAGAGTTTTACTTCACGTTCCGTTGTGTGTAAAGAAAATCTGTGGTGTAACAAGCTCTGAGCTCTGATTCTCGAGCGTACGGTCTGAGCGCATTTCTTTCATCATTGCGGACAGTCTTCGAAGAAAATTAGCCATTACTGAGCAGTTCACGACTAGTTTACGATCAAGTGTCGCGGCTTGTGGTGAATACCCCTGCGGTTTTAACAGGTTCCCTTCCTTCGATTTCCCTTTGTGTATCGTCTTGGAATGCGTGACCCATATGGGTTCTTTCGGGATGTCCTGATTCGCCTGGATGAGGTGTGTTCCATGTTAACGAGCCACTACCTACTACACAGTAACAGTAGTCCGATCTGACATGTAGACCCTGTACCAACTACCAATGCACTGCGTGGAGTCTTGCAAGGAATTCCGACGCAGTTCTGCGTTTTGTTTACCTTCCAGTCCTGAAAGGTGAAGAGTAAATGTCCGTCTTACCTTTGAGTCAGACTAGTCCAAGGAGTAGCCTACTCTCAGTAGTAACCTAAATAGACAATATGAACAACAATATCCTACTTCTTACTCGCAATCAATGACTTCACCAAAGCCTATACATTTCATTCGTCATAGCCTGGTTGTCCAAACGTGTCGGATGAATTACAAACAAGGACGGATTTATGCTAATTCTACTGCCCCGAATTCAAAAGGGGAAAATAGTACAATCGATATTCAGAATCAAAATATTGTAACGCTGCCCGGTTTCAGGTGTGAGAACAGCACAGGGACACCAGCCGCTCTAATCAGAGTGGAAAGACCCCAACGGTGAAAGAAAACAGTAAGATGTTATCACCGGTTACATAAACATATATTTACGTATACCTCGTTCAATCAGTACATCGGAATAAAGTAATCATTTACTGGAATAAAACGAACATGAATAAAATATAACGTCATAGATGTATAATGAATCCACAAATCGGAGTAACCCAACGATTCACAAATAACAAGCGATAATGCACACACAGTGACACCTTAAAATAAAATAAATTATAATACACTTACTCTCAATCCGGTACTCCTAAAAAAAGTCGATAATCCAAATGTCGCCGTAACAAATATAACACTTCTTTAACCCGCTGAAAACAACACGAACGACAGTATAGGCGAATAAACAACTCCTCTTTGTTGATTCGAACACGTTATCTAAAAATTCACTGCTATTCACAACGAAAATCAAAATACGACTCTCTAGAACAGAACAATTGAATAAAAACCGTCCACCGAGTCCCAGTCAACACGTGTATAGGTGCAGTAACTTCTAGACAATCAGCGATCGACAATGCATTGTCCGACCTGGGTGCGTGATTTTTTTTAGTAACAGCTATATTCACCTCGGTACTAACTTCGGACGCCCAATATGGCCCTTACAGGTTCAGAGCAGCGAACACGTTTCGCTACACCGCATTTCATCTTGGAATATAAGAAAAATGCATTGACAAATATGAACAACGAAGGAAAATGTACATGGAAAAATAATCGGGATGGAGACACAAGTCCCTCACACTCACATCCTGACCACGAGTGTCCATGCTGCCAACAGCTATCAGTGACTTGACAGTTTCAGGCACAGGTTGGGGCGGGATAGGTCGCAGCAGACACAGATGGGGTCAGTTCCATTGTATCTCCTCCTGGGCCCCATCGCACTCGATAAACGACATCCGAGATTCGCGACAGAATCCGGCCCAGACCATCCTAATGTCGCTGCAGTACGGATGACAGGCTGGTTGTCCCAGTGGAGTTGGATAGTCAGATCTTTTTTTCAAGCTCGAGAAGCGTCGCAGATGCATTTCGGTCGTGGTCCTTTTTCTGTTTCTCGTTGTAGATCTTCAATTCACCACGAGCCAATTCGTGGACTTTCTCAAGCCTGCGTTACAAGTCCATCACCAACTTTGAGGTCGAGGGCATCGGAGTCTCCGCATCGTCAGATAGTGTATCTGGCACCAGGGAAAAGCCGATGTAACGACCAAGCATCAACTCGGCTGGCAAAACCCCGGTGTTTTCATGCTATGCCGAACGGTAAGCCATCGTCAGGTAAGGGAGCCAGGTATCCAAATCCTTCTAGTTCCTTGCCACGGAAGTGGAGAGCATGGTTTCTAGGGTGCGATCAAATTGTTCGACCATTCCGTCTGATTGGGGATGGTACGGTGTTGTTTTGTTCTTCCTCTTGTATGCCGAGCAAGTCGCTCATGTGTGGGAAGAGCTCGGATTGAAACTGGCTTCCTTGGTCGTGTGAGTTCTCTCGGGAACTCCATAGCGGAAGACGAATTCCCCGATTAAAAGTCTGGCAACAGTTTCTGCTTCCATGTTTGTCATTGGGTCTGCTCCAGTCCATTTCGTGAAGTAGTCCTATGCAGCGATTTCCTCGCTCACTTCTCAGGAGTGGCCCAAGTATGTCAATTGCGCGCCATTGCGATGTGTGTGACCTGATGTATTCTCCTGCATCGGCGCTCGGGATGATTCTCTTCTTCCTGGACCTTTCCTAGCAGCAAAAGTCTCGCAACGCTTGCAGCAGTTGTCCACGTGCCATCGGTATCCGCTCCAGTTAAAATGTTGACGAAGACGGCCGATCGTCGTCTTACTAATCAGCCTTCCGGAGGGTGGTTATCCTCCCGAATCTTCTCCGGTACGATGCGTTGCAATATTACTTTGTCACCATCTGCCGACTCGAAACGGCGGCAGAGTACACCGTTGCATAGGAGAAGTCGATATCACTGTGTCCAGAAGTTCTCTAGGTTAAAACTCTTCACAGCGAGCTGTCCCCAAGCTGGTGTATGATACTTCTCTCACAAAAAAGTTCTATAGAAGTGTCTATAGATGTTTACAGAATTCTATAGAAAAAGGTATCTTTCTATAAATTGTGCAAATAATGTTCTGTAGAACTTATGGTTTCTATAGACTTCTATAAGAACATTTTCTATAGAGAGTAATAAATGAATAGTCCCTTGATAGAAATATATAGAGACATTTCTTTAGAACTCTATAGAACATTTTTGTTACATGAACATTTATTGTCCTATAGAGGCTCTATGTGTTATGGGTTGTCATTCGGTTATTCATAAAATGGACAATGTTTCCATCAAACCTAAAACCATTTATAGTTACATTTCTAGGACCTAATTATTGAAACTTGCAGGTTCATTTGCCAAATTTTGCTTCATCGTGCATCATCCGAATTCAATACGTCCACGTATTAATCTGAATGTTTTTCAGTGTGATCCCCTGAAAAACGAATGGTATAACTTAAGGTTTGGAAATCTTGACAACCCTAATTCGAATTTCAAATGCAGCGTGGCAGTTGAGCTGCTTGAAGATTCCTCAATCAGAATTGGTCCTTTATTTAGGCATCGTTAACATATGTGAGTATAAATTCAGCATCCATTCATCGTTTGATGTTTTTCAATAGAAACTATTGGTATTTTCCTGATAGTTTCCGATCTATGATCGATTATTAGGTCTAAAGTCTTCAGACTGTATGTGTAGGCTATAGCCGATATACAATAGCTCATATGTAAATGTGTACACATGTGAGCTAAGCCCAGTCTGGCACGTTATGGGTGTGAACTTGATTAGGACTAAACCACTGTTATTAAAAATGGAAAAGGTCATGTATTAAACATGTAGATGACCCAGATGACTGAGATTGAGAGAAAATGTCGATTACAAATGACTATTATTTCATTTATTTTATTTATAGGCCTGGGCTATAGAATATCCTATATATATTATATTTTATTTCTTTTGAAATTCTTCAGAAATTCTTTAGAGATTCTTCAGAAATTCCTCAGGAATTCTATAGAATATGTTATGGAAATTCCTGACAATTCTCTAGAAATTCTCTAGAATATTTCATAGAAATTCTTCCGAAATTCTCTAGGGATTCTTTAGAGTTTCTATAAACTCTTGCCATCTGGCAACTCGCCCTTCTGGATCGCGAATGTTGGTCAGCCATCGCAGTGCTCCATGATCAGTTCAATTGAGGAACTTCCGTCCGTACAGATAGTGATGGGAATGTTTACCCAAGGCCACCACTGCAAGGAGTTCTTTTCGTATGACACGGAATGAATGAAATGTTGCTTAAATAGCCCACCGTTACAGGCGCCCGTGTCCATGATAAAATGTTGAGCAGATGTCAGAGCCCGCTTCAACGTCCGGAAGGCCACCTCACACTTGTCGGTTCATCGAAACTTCACGTCCTTCTCAGTTAACCATGCGTAGGGGAGTGTATATCCATGAGAAACCCGGGATGACCCTTCTGTTATACGAGCAGAGACCAACGAAGTTTCTCACTTGCCTCAATGACGTGCCCTAGATATAGGACACCTCTGTCGAGAACGAATGACACTTTTCCGGAGAAAGTTTGAGCCCTGCGCCCCGCAATCGCCTCAGTACTCCCCAAAGCCTACAAGTCGTTTTGTCAAGCGTAATGCTATAGACAATGACACCATCCAGGTAGAGAAGAAAAGTTTGCAACTGAAGTATTCGTAACACTCTCTCCATATAAGGCGCTCGAAAGTCGCGGGGACATTACACAGTCCAAATGGTGGAACTTTGAACTGAAACAACCCGCCATGAATCACAATTGCAGTTCTGTGTCGATCCGCAACTACAGCCCTGGCCAACATTAGCTCATGCCCCTCCGTAAAGGTATTGTTATTCTCATCCACGACAGGTCCCTTGGAAATGCTCCACTCTGCCACGATAATCTCACTGCCTGGCGATCGTGACTTTGTAGCACAATTGGTCCTTCTTGTCGCCTGTATCGTCCTGGGAACCAATGGTCAGCTGTCCCTTGCCAGCATCAATCGTACAGTGGAGACATTTTGAGGAAAATCATATCCAATGAACCCGTCTACGTCAGTCTCAGCCACCCAAACTTCATTACACACCGTCACCCCCATTGATCGCAAGGCGGAAAATTCCCTTTCCCTGGAATGGTAAAGATATGTCATCTTCAATTCCAAGGGTACATCAGCTGGTAGATTTTGGGATGCAATATGGTGATTTCTGCTCCGGTGTCGACTAGAAAATCCAGTTCAACACCTCCCAGCATCCACTTCACATAAGGTCCCATTCTTCGAGGGGCACACGCTCTGCCACTCGGTCGATGTATGGGCGTCGAGGGTTCATTAGCCAGCCTTCGCCCGTCCAGATGGCCAGTTCCCGTTCCCTTGTTCTGGATTGTCTTGGGACGGGGGAAGACGTCAGCTTGTGTGTATGGTCCTCGAAACTCTCAGCGAGAGCGGGGTATGTATCTCCCCGTTAGCTACTGCATTTCATTCTCTTCAGTGCCTTGCTTCTTATCCTCGGTGACTACTCGAACGAATATCCGTTGTTGCTCCTTACACTCCGCTAGTTCATAGGCTGCGATCAGTACTGCGACCGTTGAAGTTTCATCGAAACAGCTAAGGCGTGACTGGTACACTTTACATCGGGCTTCGCTATCGCCGAGAGCCTCGGAAAGTCTTCCGCCAGTGTATCTTCCATCTCCATGGTGCATCTGGTGGTTTCCGGAATCTAGGCCTCGAGGGTGTACCCAATCGCCACCCGCATCATGCACCCACCCGACTCTATTCCCACTGAACGCACCAGCAGGTCGCTCATCCAGAATCCTCATCTCTCCTGTGTCGGGTCCCCAGTAGGGAATGGACGCCGGGTTGATAGGCCCACTGACCGAAAGCATTCCTCAGAAGAACGCATTCCTGTCAACGCCCCTTGTCTCCACTTATCAGCACGGAGATTCATATAATGTCCATCTGGCGATCGCCAAGTCGCCTCCTACCCTGGGGCGTAATTTCAAGCGGAAGGCTCAGGCGTCTCGGGATTCGCCTAGATCGATCGAATCCTCAGGTCGTTCAGCAAAAGGGGTACCCAAGGACGGTGCACTCCACCATCGTTGCTGCTCTGGCTGTCCGTCATCGTTTGTTATCCCGTCCCTTGTGCATGGTCCGGGCAATCTGACAAAAAATGTCGATTACCCCTCTGATGCAGCTGGGTGTTCTGCGAAAGATTCACACCAGATTCCGATGTACTATGGTTGACATCTGAGCTCCTATTTCTCTCAGCTGCGGAGTCCATTCGGTCACTAGTGGAACTATCATCGAAGGGGTTAATTCCAGGCATCTTCATACCGTGAAACAGGCAGGTTCACCCCGCCGATGCCACCAATTGTAACGCTACCCAGTTTCAGGTGTGAGAAAAGCACAGGGACACCAGCCGCTCTAACCAGGGTGAAAGGACCCAGCGGTGAAAGAAAACAGTGAGATGTTATCAACGGGTACACAATCCTAATTTTACCTACAACTTGCTCAATCAATCCGTCAGAATAGAGTAATCACATACCGAAATAAAACGATCATGAATGAAACATAATGTCAGAGATTTATCATGAATCTACAAATCCAAGTAACGTAACGATTTACAAATAACGTGCGATTATGCACAATTTCTCAAATCCGCGTCGAGCCTTGGCGGAATTTCCTCAATTCCGCAGTCGAGCAGGATTCCCTCAGTGCCGGGCGGAATTCTCTCAATTCGTGGTCGGGCGGAATTTCTTCAATTCGTGGTCGGGCGAAATTTCCTCAATTCCGCGGTCAGGCGCAATTTCCTCGTCGACCCCTGGGCGATGTTTCCTGGACGGATTCCATCAGATTCGCGTCCTGGACGGAATCCCTTCAATTCAGCGGTCGTGCGCAGTCCCTCAATTCCGCAGTTAGGCGTAATTCCATCAATTCCGCGGTTAAGCGTAATTCTCTCAATTCCGCGGTCGGGCTGAATTTTCTCAATTCCGCGGTCGGCGAGAATTCTCTCAATTCCGCGGTCGGTCAGAATTCCAGGCAGAATTCCACTCGACCGCGGTCGGGTGGAATTCCTCCAATTAAGCGGTCGGGTGGAATTCCTAAATTCCGCGGTAGAGCAGAATTCGTTCAACTCCGCGATCGGGATGAATTCCTAAATTCTGCAGTAGGGCGGAATTCTCTTAATTCCGCGGTCAGGCGAAAACACACAACTGGGCCTACTCCAAACCCCGTCCAGAGATTAATCTCTCAGAATTCTCTCCAATATTCGACATGCATACATCCTATATATTTTACATTGAATTTTGAGGGAAGGGGATTGCCAACCCTCTCATTAACAGATAACCCATTGGGGGAGGCGGATCAGGAGCATTTTGGTGTCCTTGTGCTGGATCGAACAGGGCTCAGCATTTCCGAACAGGAGGTTTTGAGAGGGCACACGGTGACACCTCGAAATAAAATTAGTCAGGAAATATTAGACAAAATTCTTTACCGAACGTTGTCTCGTCCGAAGTGTTAGTGAAAGTGCTACAGACCTATTTCGAAAGATTCCACCCCAACTCCTCTAGGACGACCCGTGACAGCTGCTGACATTTGACTTAGAACGGCTTACTGCAGAAAAAGATCGCATATATCCAGGGGCGTCGATCCTGGGGGGACAGGGGGACACGGCCCCCCCCCCCCCCCACTTTTCAAAGTGGGGTGGGCACATCATATCAAATGCCCCCCCCCCCCTACACTTTTCGTGAGACAAAAAATGCGAAGCGCGTGGGCGAGAAGAAGAAGAGAGAAGAGTAAGAGAGAGGGGAAGAAAGAAAATGGAGTTGCGGAAGCAAGGCAATAATTCCACCCAAACTGTAGTAGAGGAAGGAAAAAGAGGAGTGGTTTGGCCATGCAACGTGGAAGAGAAAAGTCCAATGTGCCGTGAAAACACCGCCGATCCCGGGACACACGTAATCATGACATACCACGGAGCTAGGGATTTCTGATGCCCATTTCATTCTGGTGGCCTATATACTGCGTTCGAAGCCCAAATCATACGA
>JAUOBX010534720.1:0-10051 GCA_032360705.1 Eupentacta quinquesemita
CAAATGACCCCTAATAAACGCCCCCCTTTCGGGAAATGCAGCGCCCCCGGGGCGTTTAAAGGGAACAATACGGTAGTATGTTTGGGTATCATGAACCGAACGCCTCCCCCACTCAAGTGCATTACACTGATGGATGAAATAGACACGTGAGCTACTGTGCCATTGGCACTCTTGTTTTTCTACAGATTGCCATATTTCTTACAATAAACACGCTGCAGGGTTGTATTTTTAGCTCACCCTGACCGCACGATCACCTCCTATAAATGTAGTTCCCCCGCAATTGCATCGTAGGTTTGTCGGGTGTCACTGTATTTATCGATCACCTCACACCATAATTGTCTCCAGTCATTGGCCACCACCATCACATGATCCCATGAATGGAGAGACTACTGCAAAGTGGAAGATGAGTTCCAAGTGATATCGCTTCTACATTATACATACATTGCAGCGTAATTTACAAAACATAAATGGACTTATGTTATGATTGGGGACCAATGCTGCATATGGTGGGTGTAGAGGGATTCAAGGTCAAAAGTGCAGAGTTTGTCAGTATTATTGAGGATCAATGCTGCATATATGGCGGATGTTGAGGGATTTTAGAACCTGAGTACAATCTGCGCCCATTGTGGCTGCAACTTACTCTCCATGATTGTCAGAGAGGGTACCT
The DNA here is from genome assembly GCA_032360705.1 of Eupentacta quinquesemita. NCBI lineage: Eukaryota > Metazoa > Echinodermata > Holothuroidea > Dendrochirotida > Sclerodactylidae > Eupentacta > Eupentacta quinquesemita. The sequence continues at coordinate 668 of JAUOBX010534720.1, forward strand.
GGTTCCCATGACCGGGGTAATATCTGTAAAGTGCTTTGAGCCTTCAATGGAGAAAGCGCTATATAAGAAACGAGATATTATTATTATTATTTTAGGTCAGAGGTCACATACAGGTGAATTCCAGCCCAAATAGTATTTTGCTTCTCACACTCATGTGCCCCATACTGAATAATAGGTGAGCTCCTGTGCCATTGGTACTCTTGTTTATTCTTTGGCTTCAGTCAAGGAATCTATCCAAACATGTGCGACATTGGCTTGTTAACGTGATAGTTCTTTCCAGTTTGGATGGATGGAGGATCATGAAGCTCATACTTAATGGGGTTATATAGGGTCCATGTTATGAGTACTTGAAACCTATTGTTCGGGGTCAGGTCAGGTCAAGAGTCATCCATGAACCCCAAAGTGTGGGTCATTGAAGGGGCCTATTGAGTCATATTTGAAAAACTATGAAACTCTACTTCACCTAGATTATGTTGCATTAATCTGCTACTTAGTCAGTATTATCATCACCCAGTGGTACATGCCTATGAGTTGTTCAGGAATTTGTTAAAAAAAAGTTATAAAATGACAATATTGAGCTATCAGGTGAAAAATTAGGGGTTCAAGCATGTATGCTTCTCTTACCTGTAAGCTGAGTGAGCAACTTCCGATTATCTCCCTCTCTTACAGACGAGAAGATTGTGGAGCTCGTGGCGGAGAACGATCGACTACGGAAGGAAAACGAGTGTTTCCTGGAGATCTTCCGGACCCTGAACATCCAGCCAAACGGACTCCTCGAGATGAACCACCAGCTGAAGAACGTCGCACGAAAGGAGGAGAAGAACGCTGGCAGAGGGCTGCTATCCCCAGGGATGCAGCCAGCCATCAACCAGATGATCCTCAGCCCCCCAGGTCAGGCAGCCAGCAATTCCTTGGGGCAGAGAGGAGTCTCCACCCTGGGGCAGAGCCTGCTCAGCCCTACCATCATCAACGGAAACCTTGTCCTGCCTCCGCAGCAGGTCTCACAGTCCGTCAACGTCCAGGACGCAACTGGGATGTCGAATCTCGACAATGGCTGTCTCAACGGCGCCCCCAAGAAGAAACCGATCAAGGCAGAGTTGGACCATAACCCACCTGAAGATATGGAGAAGGTGTTCCAGGAACTCATGGGAGAGGCAGATGGGGTGGCATCAATTACGAAGACGGATGGTAGCGGGAGTAGCTCCGTGTTAGATGGAGATATGAAGAGTATGGACAACCCGTCCTCCATCACGATGTCGTCCTCCAGTCAGTTGTCTGTGGATGTGAGCACCCACCAGTCCTCTGTGACGCCCAATGGAGGGCAGCTCAAGTTAACATCCGCGGCCACCACGCCAGCTACTATGGTGACACAGTCTTTGAGTGGACCCATCTCAACAACTGCCAGCTCTGTGGTGATCACGAGTGCCGGGTATAACCTGGCCTCGGGTCAGGCGACAACGAGTGTATCCTCTGGGATGAAAGTAGCTTCCTCCGTCTCGGGAGGCACCGTATTTAACACTCAACCGAACATTGTGCTCCAACAGCCTGGGCAAAATCTACTACTCTCCTTGCCGGGGAGACCAGGGCTGATTCCGGTGAAGCTAGCCCCGACCAAGAACCAGCCACCCGTCATCCTACCAAACCAGGGACAGTGTGGGAACATTGCCAAGCAGCTCAGTGTCACTCCACAGAAACGGAGGCCGATTAAGATAAAAGAACAGGGGGCTATGCAGCAGCAAATTGTTGGTCCCTCCACTTCACAGACAATGACAGTGAGGTTAGGGGCGCCTGGGCAGCCAGGCGGAGGGGGCATGGTGTTGAACTCTGGAGGGATGATGCTGCAGCAAACGGTGCAACAGCCGGTGGTGATCAACACGCCCGGCGGAGGGCAACAGACGGTCTTCATGCAGGTCCCGGTACAGATCCAGCAGCCAATGGTGCAGCCTCAGCAACAAGTGGTCTACATCCAGCAGAACGGACAGCTCATCCCCGTCGTGTTGAACCCACCACCACAACCCGCTGTTTCTGCAGCCACCACCCAGCAACCCGTGTCAAATCCTGTCATCGTCAACAATCATGTCCAACAGCAACCCCAACAGCAACCCCAACAACCCCAGCAGAACCAGTCATCCACTCTCTTGGGCAGTGAACAACCTGCCACGACGACATCTGTCTGTGGTACCCCACCCCTCAATCAGATGAATGCAGCACCCCTGCGAACAAACAGCCAGGGTAATCAGCAGACATTCGTTGCCGCAGGGCAGACCCAAAATGATCCATCGACACACGCCATCGTTCGCCAGAATACCAGTCACAATGGTCCAGTCGGAGGCATGGCCCAAGGGTTCTCACCATCAAATAATCAAGAGAGGGACCACGTTCAGCAGATCCAGTTTTCCAATTCGCAAAAGCCTCTCCAGAGTAACCAGGGATTGGAACAGGCTCAGTTTAATGGTATGAACGTCCCCGGCAGTGACGGTGTCCCTGACAGCGAACAGAACACGGACGATATCTTGGCCCAGGCGGCAGAGCACATCTTCACCCAGAGCCACGCAGACTCATCCCAGCATCGGGCGGATAGTATAGAGAGCAGCTCAACACAGGACGAGAGTGGCAGCTCCCACAGCAGCAAGCACAAGAAGAAGAAGAAGAAGAAAGAGAAGGAGAAGAAAGAGAAGGAGAAGAAAGAAAAGGAGAAGAGAGAGAAAGAGAAAAAGAAGAAAAAGTTGAAAGAGGAAAGAGAGAGGAAGAGGAAAAAGGCCGCAGCTGCTGCTGCTGCGACCGCTGCCACTGCCGCAAACACTGCTGCTCAGATCGAGAAAGTTGAAACAGCCATCTCGAAGGAGGACAGCGGTGTCAATGGATCTGGCCAGGAGTTCTTGGAGAGCCTTCTCCAGGACAGTGGTGAGGACCGAATGGGAGAGGCTTTGAGATCTAATCCTATCTCTGCCGTAAACGATGACCTAGGAGGCATGAGTGTGTCCCAAGGAGATTTCCTACCAGGCTATTCTACTATCTCAGCCCAATCAGCCAATCAACCAGGCACAGCCGTCATGTCCTCGGACGGCACTCCAATAGGGGGGGATGGTGCCGATATTCTCAGCAACTCTATGAATTTCATAGGACTACCGACGCTAGAAGATGAGGAGAAAATAGGGGATGGGCCCTCAACAGCAGGTGGGTTAACTGAGGAACTTCATCATCAGCAACATCTGCAGATAGGTAACGAAGATGATAATGATGATGATGATGATGATGACGATTCTGGAGCTCATGCGTTTAGTCCTCCTTGTTTCCCAGAGGCCAGCGAGGAACAGAGCGTCCAACAGAGTCTGGGAATCGAGCCACCTGACATGACGACTTCTTCAGTGATGTTGCCAGAGAATACCTCTATAGACGAGCCCTTGACCGAAGGCAGGGACAAAGGTCTGCCCCCACCGCCCTATCCTGTGTCAGCCCACAAGACCAACCTGGATAGCCAACTGATGACCGACAGTGTCTCGCGGTCGTTGGACATCCTCTCCCAGCCCTGGGTGACTCAGACTGTCACATCTTCATCTCCTGCCTATGGGACAGTTACCAGTGTGTCCTCGCAAAGACAGGACCCCTCCAGTGACTCCAACACCCCTGCTAGTCAGTATGGGAATCTGGCAGCAAATTTCCCCAGTGAAAGCAGATCCTTGCAGCAACAGATCAGCCCTAACTCCCTCATGCCAAGTGACTTTTCCATCTACAAGGGCTCTGGTAGTGAACCTTTAGCACATGTTAAGAGTCACAGAGGCACTGCGGGCTCGCAGGTCACACCTCCAACTTTCAACTTCTATTCCAGTACGCCTTCCTCCTCGAAACTGCCTGCAGCCAATCTGCCAGAGAATATGGGAGCTACTATGAGCACCAGTAGTGTAGCCTCCACACGAGTACTTACATCCCCTGTTGTGTCAGTGCCACCAGCGTCCATGTCTTCATCCAGTTTCAGATCAGAAAAACCGGGAGCGAGATTGCAGCAGATTCCTTTATCGTCAGAAGCGTTACTTCCCCCCTCGGGAGTTTTACAGAGACCTCCAGGTAACCATGCTCCGGGAAGATCAGCAAGACCAGAAGTGACCCCTGGGTCTGTCCTTTCTGAATCCTTTGGGTTGAGTCAGATATCATCGACCACCACGATACCTCACGGAATCCTGTCGCCAACACTCCTGTCGAGGTTACAGCCTGGGACTGCTCCCTCATCTATACCTCCTCCCCAGAGACATGGAGCTGCTCCCTCTGTTGTCCCACCTCCCCAGGGACAGGGAGCTACTCTAATGAGGGCTCTGGAGAAGCCTCCAAAATCTTTCACCAAGGCCAACATTCATCGCACTCTGACCTCATTCGACAAGGAACAGGAGGACAAGTGGCGGAGAGAAAAAGAGAAATTAGCGAAGGAGGCGGCAGCAAAAAAGACGCCAGTCGATGCGAAGGAAGCAGGGAAGAAACCGTTGGATCCAGCAGAACTTCCTGATGACCACGTAGGCCATCGTCCTCTAGAAAAAGGTTTGGTCAACAAATTTCCGTGGCTTGCTGACGAGGATGATGCTACGGGGAAGACAAACAATGCAGCGAAGTCATCCTCCCGAAATCTAACTTCTTTCAGTGTCCAGAGCATCGCACAGAGCTCTGCTGCCATCAAGTCTGCGGCTCAACGATCGGAGAGCAGAAAGCCACAAGGGAGGGAAAAAGTCGGCCTCGGCACTCCAAAGGAGAGCTTCATGTCCAGGAAGAAGACTGTACCCCCTCCGGTAACTGATGGTACTCCCTGGAATCTGTGGAATCCTTCATTTTCCAAGGGGAACCTGAAGCCTAGCGCTGCATCGCCCGGTGATGAGGTCACTATCGTGAAAGAGATCAACCGTCAGGCACCTCCCAGGACCTTGAAGAATATTCTGCTCAAGGAACAAACCTCAGCTCTGTCATCGGACTCGGGACCCCCCAAAGGCAAAAGGAAGACGACAAATCTTGCGCAGCAGAGTCAAGGCAAGGCTGGTGGGCAGGCTGGTGGGCAGGCTGGTGATGGTAGGGCTCCTGGACAACCAGTAGTAGTACAGTCTTCTCTGGAAGGGAACCTTGGAGGTACATTATCATCCTCGCTGCCTCCCTACTCAACGAAACAGTTGCAGAGCTCCAATCCGATGAATGTGCCGTTTTCCCAGTGCAACTCGAGCATCTTATTGTCTGAGCCTCATAGCAACACCAAGCAGTTTATGTCATCCAAGGCCTCCTCACATTCCCCACATCAGGACCCTAAGATGACTGCAATGGGTGGTGCCTCTACTCTACCCAATGTCACTCCTGCTGAACAGGAACCTTCGGGAGACATATTCCAGACCAGCTTTGATTTCCTCTTCGGTAAGGGGGATCAGTCAGAGCTTCCTGGAGCAAATTCCTTGGGCGTGAGCCTCTCCCAGAATGAATCCAATGCACTGCCTTCTACCCTTAGTAAACAGTCGTCGATGCCAGCGATGCGTAGCTCCACCTTTGATCAGATGTCCGCCGCCAATCCGTTTGGTCAGCAGAGTCCCGTACATCATCAGAGCCCGGGGGGCAGGCTGCAGAGTCCAATGACCCAATCCATGGGGAGGCAGCAGCAGCAGATCCCGGTGAATCCAGCTCTCGGAAGACAGTTGAGCCATGGGACCCAGCGGACATCCACAGCCTCTGCAGCCAGGTCGGTAACCACCCAGCAGGGGTTCTCTGGGGCCAAGAGGGTTGCCAGCCAGCTACCCCCACAGCCGGTACCCGCCAAGAGGCAGCAAAAGGACGGGGATATATTCAGGGGTAGCCCAGCCCTCTCCGACAGCAGCCATCTCGGAAGTCCGGATACCGCAACGGGCTCCTATGGATCTCCGATGATGCCAGGGGAATCACAGACCCCTAGTCCTCAAGACAGGTACAGGTATCAACAGAACATGCAAGGGTATCCCAGCAGCCAGACCAATGTGTCTTCCAATATTGGCACCAGCTATTCCCATGGCAGAGCGAATCACCATGAGCTGCAGAAGAAACACAACCCCTCCCAAGCAGGAGAGGTCAAGAAACTGAAAGGGAATCAGGGGCAGGTTAGGAATGCCTCGGAAGACTGGTCAGGGCAGGGTATGAGTCAGCACGCATCACAGGGTTCCAGGGTTATTCCCCGACACGTCGAGAGAGGCGCTCAAAATTTGCAGGCGGCAGGTTTCGCATCCGAGATGTCTTCCCCAACAGTGCCCAGTAGTACCTACAGCCAGAACGACCTGCCTACCACGAACCCCGGGAACAGCGGACTGCTCTCGAGTCTGTCGCCAACCCGACACCTGAGACCGAATGAACTGCCCACCTACTTCCCTTCCATACCCGTCAGGAACCCCATGCTGGCCAGTCCACCCTACCCTGGCAAGCCCCCCTCGACGAGGGAACCGGAGATCAATTTTGACAGCATGTTCGCGTCCACACGCCCTAACACCTTGCCTTTGAATGTGCCACACAACTACCCTGTGTTCCCCGACCACCACCAGCCACCGTCCTCACACAACCCCGGCCTCTCCAAGCATGGGCACGTCCCTGGGCACATGGGCAACTTCAACTTCAGCAATATATTCAGCGATGCACCGTCGACTGTGAGCGGCGCTCAGGTCCATCCCAGCCAGGGACACTCACTGAACCATGGACTCCATCCCACAATGCACTTGGGGAACCCCCTCCAATCACCCGCCGAGGAGGCAGCGGCAGCGGCATTGAGGGGCGGAGTCAACCAGAGGCACCGGAACCAGCAACTCGGCAACCCCGCAAGTATCAGGCTCGACCACCTGTTCAACCCCAATGCCATGGGGGTTGGTTCAATGGGTGTCCCACCGCACGCATTTGTGCCTGGGATGCCACCATTCTGATCCAAGGGAGAAACACCATTCTGATCAAAGAGATGTCTGAGGAGGCCACTCTGATTGCCTTGGTTCGCACTGATTTGAAGGGATGAGGATGGACCACTGAATGTGATGGGGGACAGTTCGATGGGTGTCCCTCTGCACCCGTTTGTGCCTGGGATACCTCCATTCTGGTCGAGGAAAGGACCACCATTCTGATCTGAGACAAGAACACCAATCTGAACTCAAAGAGGACATTTGAAGAGCCCGCTCTGATTGCCTTGGTTTACCCTGATATGGAGCAATGATGCTCGCACCTGTTCCACCCAAATGCCATGGAGTTTGTCGGTTCAATGGGTGTCCTACCGCACCCGTTCGTCCCTGGGATGGGACCATTCTGATCAAATAAAAGAACACCATTCTGGTCCAAGGAAGCAACATCAAGGGGACATTCCAAGAGGCTGCTCAACACGATCACAATGGGGGTGGGTTCGATGGGTGTCCAGTTTACTCCAGGTTCGATTCCCACATACACCTTCGGGTGTTTTGCTCCAGGGGTGACTGTACTCACAGTGACGAGTGGCGGGGTCTTGGTGTCAGGTCTCTGCTGTGGTGCAGTGGACTTAGTAATTAGAAGGGGTTGTTGGTTCAAGTTTTGATTTGTGGGAGCATTTGCCCAGAAATGATCATGAATGCAATTCCACATCAGTATGCTGGAAGGAACCAAGCTTATGCTTCCAGTCCTGTTCCAGTCCCACCCTGTTTTTTTCTGGCGCCAGCGCGTGTCCCAAGTCGGGGTACCTAGGGAGGCAGATATGAATTGTGAGGGTCTTCGGGCATATGGTGCACCGCCCGGCAGACGATCATGACCATGTCTTTGGTGTACTGTCGATCAGGGTTGCTCACCCCAACCCAAGTGAGTTTGACGCCGTTAATATAAAGGCTAAATGTGAAGGCAAATATATTTTGGGTGCAGAATTTGGAAACAATTATAATTTAGACGAGAAATTGACATGTGTTAACTGATTATGTTATTCAGAGAAATTATCAGAGGACCATAAGTATTTGTATTCATAATGAGGTATTGGGAAAGATAATTTAAACGGGATTTCAATAATAGACTATTTTTTTATTCCTGAAAAATAGGGAAAACTATTTGAAATTGAATATGAGTATTAATATATGTGGATACATTATATTATTTGTTCGCAACAATACTTAGCCCATGGTATTATGGATTCCAAATAGCATATTCGTTAATATTCCAAACAGAATGTGTGTTGCCAGGATATTTGATTACAATGGTCCAGTCATTAATGGAAGTATTAAAAGTAGCAATTGCAAAATCATAATTCAGAAGTTGCTGCCTAGCTCGTCATGAGTGACCTATACAAAACTTTGAGCAATGTTTTCAATGTTCTCAATAACATAACAACTATAGACCAATCGGAGGTCTGTGAACACTATTCATCACAGTCTTTTTAAGCATGTTCACGGTTGCATTCCACGCTGTATGCTAATGATCTATGTCGAAGGTCACTTGGGGACGCACAGAGACTGGGCTACGGAAACCGTGTACAAAGCAATCGAGGTATCAGTAATTTGGAGGTAGAGCAATCTTTCGAAACTCTTCTGGGATAAATTATGAATGCTTTCACCGCTAAACATCACTGATATTTCCCCCACACTTGAGGACAATAACATAGTCGAAGATTAGGTAAAAATACATGATTTCAAACAAGTTATAGCAGTTTGAAAAAACCCTGTAACAATAAGTCCATGATTGAAATTTTGTCTTATCCCAAAGGTTTCATCAGGTTCAGCCGCTGTGAGCATGCGCATTGATAACCGTGAACTGGCTTATTCGACTTTTCTGAACTTTCTGAACTTTATCATGTGTTTTCTTTTCTAGGCTTCCTGTGTGATCACTCCAGTGGGTATAGTTTTCGTTATAATGTGAGTTAATGTACTTGTCATTACATTTTGTTGAAAACATGACATTGGGACATTTTTTCAGGCATAGGTCAGTTTGGTTCAGTAGGGGACACCTATGCCCAGTCACAAAAAAATCAAGTGGCCCACCCATGTTGAAATAAACTCCTTTGAACTGATCGGTCATTGAGGGCTATCGAATTCCTGATCGAAGAAAGTTTTGTGATGGAGGATATTGGCGAACAGGGTCCCTCCGTTCAGATGAGGCAGGGAAAAATTAATAAATTGATCCATGGGGTAAATATATATATATATATTTATGTTCCAAAAATATTTCCCCGTTGTTGAGTTGTTTTACCATTGTAATTCATTCACTCGAATTTGCCTGTTGATGCCCAGAATTATGAACATTTTACACCTGAAATTTTACCTCAAGCTTATGTTCTGATAAGTCATAAAGCATTGCATCAGACTCCATTCCTGAATCAATTAATTATCTAGCCTATCTATCTATCTATCTATCTACCAGTTTTAATCCGGTTTAGTCCCCGATTACGGAGGTGGCCGGATTTGCCTTACT